>CAAKHB010002307.1:1996-13830 GCA_901007665.1 Aeoliscus strigatus
AGGGGGCTGAAGCAAGAAGGAAAAACACACACTCTCACACACACACACACACACACACACACACACACACACACACACACACACACACACACACACACACACACACACACACACACACACACACACACACACACAGACTTTGTGGGTGTATGAGCGGTGTTTTGAGGTGAGAGTATGTGTTGGAGGGGGGTAGATGAGGAGGCGTCGGTCAGGTTGACTATGATCTAGGATTGCCCATCTATCAACGCCCCCGTCTGTCTGACATGTTGCCTCGTTCCTTGCCATCGCTCCCTCCCTGTCTCAGAAAACGTCTCCTTTGTGAGGTCTCTGATGTCAGCGAGTTGTCCCGGACTCAGTCAGAGGGTTGTAAACAGAGAGCTGAGGAGGTTAGTGGTTTGTTTATGCACTGTTGTCACCCACTTGAAGGATGACGCCCCCCCCCCCAACACCCACATACACACCCCTGTCCCCAGCACCTCCAGGAGCTTGCGGGCCTTGTCATGAGTCCTCTCTCAGACCCTGACACAGCAGCTTTTCTCCTGTCTCAGATGCCCCCGCTCCTGTATCTTAGTCTATCTTATATGGGGGGGTCATGTGTAAAAGTGCACTGACAGGCACTTTGTCGGTTGATTTGCTCTGGAGACAGGTGAGTGTGGGTGTTCTGCCGCTTTTAGTATTATGTGGATGTGGATGTAAGTGTTTGGGTCTTGTTTTTGGGGGGGGGTTATAGTGCAACGACCCAGACAGCGCAGTGTGGGAACACCAAAGGATAGATGGAGTCTGGGTGGGAGGGCGGGGAGTGTGCAGCAACATGTCAAGCCTGGGAATCGCTGTGTGTTTACCGCTGGGAAACCGTACCAGCAAAGAACAATGAGCAGGCCTTACCCCTTCTAAATAAAAAAAGCCATTTCTCCCCCCCCCCACAAAGGTCATGGAGTTAGAGATAGGGAGTCCACACAAAAGCCTCCAGTCTGTCGGCACTCCGGTCTTGCCCAGTGCGGTGCCAAGACTGAAGTCATTGTCAACAGAACAGTCCCGAGCTAAGCATATTTTTTATAGATCAAGCGTGTGTGTGTGTGTGTGTGTGTGTAAGTAGGTGGGGTGAGCACTCGTTCGGTCATGCTGAGCGTGTAACTTTCATCGCGCCGCGCCGCGTCAAACTTCTGACAGCAGATATTCTCACCACAAATTGGCCCGAGACTAATGGCGTTTTGCTGATTTGAAAAGTTCACCCATCAAACTGATTTGTGTGTCATAACGATGTCTGAGGAGTCCGAATGTCAACAGATATGCCGACGGTGCCGTTTGCTTATTAATGAGACGACGTGAGGTAAGCGCTGCTCGGCGACGTCTCTTAGCTAATTAATGAAACTCAATCATCTTATACCCGGATCAATTACCTGGAGCAGGTGGTCGGAGACCGGCCTCATCAGCTAACTACGATGGGAAGGAAGGCCAAATATGACTTTAAGCCTGCATAAAGCCTCACGTATCTGCCTGTCAGCTGACTACAGTTTTCAAACCACATTGTACATCTTTCTTTGATATGAGTAGGGAAGTCTGGCGATCAGCTTTCACTGTGAATAAACAATAAATACATTCAGAGCACTGATTCAGATCGCATCCTGTTTGTCCATCTGCAGGGTCTGAGTGTTTGTAAGCAGTTCATCTCTGTCATGAGAGCTGACAGACAGATCCTTTCCCCCTTTTCCACACTGGAGGGAGCAAATAGCCATAAACAGGAACGATTTAACAATCGCCTTGTGAACTTGGTGATAACAGTATGTACCAGCGCTGCTCGGGGATCTCCCAGGGTAGATCCCCTGGCCCGAGGGGCAGACGGAGAGGGCGAGCGAGTCGCGGGAGGGACAGATTATGAACAGGGGGGTGGAGGGCTGGGGATCAAGTCATGCCCGTGTGTAGCCGAGGAGGAAGGACTGAACAGAGCAGAGTGGTCAGGTGTGTACGTTTGTGTTTGTGTGCTGTGTATGTGTGTGATTCCTGCACAGCTTTCATCTCTGCCACCACAAGTCCACCCCCCCCAACCCCAAAAGCTCATTAAGCAGTGACCTCTCACCCGCCGCAGGACGGGAGAGATGAGGGGAGGAGATGTGATCAAAGACGTTGGCGCTCCTGATGAAGTTTTGGGCAGCGCCACGTTCACCTGATTGGATCTGATGCCGGCTGTCTTGCCGGTGTTTAAGTGCTGACAAAGTGACGGCTCCGGGGGCGGGGGGGGGGCACTAAGAGGAAGAGTCAAAACAAGAGGCATATTAATGACTTCAGGCATGATAGGATAGACGGTAAGGTCATGTAAAAGCTGTCTGTCCGTGTCTCAGTCCCGTTTCTGGGATGAGGAATCACCAAGTCCCTATCCGATGAAATCCGTCTTGATGACTTCCCCTCTGTGCGCGTCTGCTCAAGCTGTGCAACTTCTGTGTGCGCACGTGTGTGTTGTTGGTCAGCCCGGGTCGCCGCAGAGGAAAGAATGCGGCGGTGGAAAGGAATGCGGGGCTGATTAGCGCTGCTTACCTGTAAGTGAACTGGACGTGCTGGCGTGTGATGAGACCGAGGAAACAAGGGAACAATAGGACAGTAGAGATTCCTTTCCACTCCGCATTCCAGCGATCCTGCAGCTAGGGCCCCCCGCTCGGAGCTTTGATGAACCCTTTTCGCAGCTTCCTGGGATTGTCGCTCCACCACAAACACAAAAACATAAAGTGACTGGTGAGCGGGGGCTAGGGAAGAGAGAGCACGGCCCTCCTCAGGATGTCCTGTTTTGATTAGCGTTAGCATCCTTAAAGCAGCGTAGAAATATTATTCTAACGTGGAGACGAGCTCGCTGGTGACACATCCACTTCTTTCCACTCTGTGACCTGCGGGGTCAGACACGTTACAATGAGCCAGAAATCAAAGTGCTGCTCCTCACCCAGCGATCGGACGGAGGAAATCATGAGGAAAACAAGGCGATAAAACGATATGGAGAGGATTCAGGGACTGTCAACAGGTGGAAGTTTGTCTGGCCAGGGCTTTCTGAGAAATACCTTGAAGTACTGAGTCAA
Organism: Aeoliscus strigatus; assembly: GCA_901007665.1. Lineage (NCBI taxonomy): Eukaryota > Metazoa > Chordata > Actinopteri > Syngnathiformes > Centriscidae > Aeoliscus > Aeoliscus strigatus. The sequence goes on from CAAKHB010002307.1 coordinate 5,059, forward strand.
TAACAACTCCATTATTCACCACAAATATGAATTTTGTCATGTTTTCTTCAGGTTGAAGATGTAACATCCAAAAATATTTCTGTTAATCATGTAACGCGTTGACTCACATTTCATTAATTAAAGAACTACATTCACTCCCTCCAGAGACATTTAGGAACATGTTTATACAGAAATGCTTTTGCACCGATATGTCTTATGTGATCATGGAATAGCTCTGATTCTGAAGTATCGCAGAGAAACGTTGCCAGAGTCAAACTCTTTTGTTCTAATTAAACTTTTCATTTGTCTGAAATCCATCGCTGATGGATGACATTTTCCTCCAAGTACGTAGTTGTTTGGAGCACCAGTTCAGCGTCCTCGCTCACTTCTACATCTTTTCCGTCTCCTGTGGAATCGGCGAGCGGTGAAGCGTTGTGGCATGGTTTGTTGTTCCGCTGGTGCTCGAGGGCTTTCGTTTGACAGGAGGGCACCACTTTGTTCACCTCAGTGTCCAGCAGGGACCCCTCGGGGGCCTCGAGCCTGGACGTCTCTGTCAGGCCTGTGGCAGGACTGGGGCAATGCTTACTGGGTCAGCGGACAAGCTAATCGATTTTATCTCCGTTTCACACACCACACCAACCCCCTACTGGCCTGATATTCACATGTTCACCGATCAGGGGATTGTGCTCCCTCCGTCGCGTCTCTCTTTCTGTTTGTTTCTCTTTCTCTCCCACCGCATTTCTTGTGTTTCTAATTTATCATCCCTCTGCTGTGTTTTGTCTACATCTCTTTCACTCACGCAATTTCTCTTTCTGCTCATCTGGAGGCGGGATTCTAAATTTAGTCGTCATGTCCATCTCGACGTTGGCACTTGCCTTTGAGGGAGGCTGGTGGGCAGGCAGAGGAGCCCTTGTTTTCCCGACCATTCCTCTGGATGAAGCGTTGGAACGAGGGAATGAAAGCGTTGGGAAAGGTCTGGAAACTTCACATTCATCAGTGTAAGGAGATACTGCGCTGACAGTTAGCAGATGGCCGGCCAAGTACAACACGGGACGGCCGCGTGGGCCAACAGCACTCGGCTCGACAGACAGACAGAGCGAGACCAGACCAAACACCCCACTCATCTCTGTTCTCGGGAAGAACACATGTTAGCATTTTAGGCCTGTGATTCTCTTGTATGAAGTGCGAACAGTAGAGTAAGTGAATGATTACGCCTGTAATGATATCTAATATGGAACAATAAAAATGAGTAGGGGGCAGCAATGCAAGCTCTCGGACCAAAAATGAAAACACGCACGTGTTCGTGCAATAGAAAAAAAGAGAAAATGCAAGTGGATTTTAAATGGGAGAATCTTTTATTGTTCCTTTTTGAATAGTCTGTAGACTAATAACTAATAACTAATTATTGTAGTCATGCTAACACCTGCTTCATGGGAGAGCTGTGGTGCATTCAGGGTCTTGGGTTATCTGTAAGTGTGATAACAGTGCTGCCAGAATCCAACATGGACTGAATGAATCTTTATAGGCTTTCCAGTCAATGATGCCTACTGGTCCTCCTATTCTGTTTCCTTGCAGTGCCACATTTATTGTTAATGTTATTTTTTTGTGAAATATCAAAACATCAATTTTAAGATGTGTTATATATGATTTCCATGTGCAGTCATTATCAGGTTATATATATATATATATATACTGTCCATATATATAAATCCTATATACAAATCCTCTCACTATACCGTTACCATAAGTCTCTAAGGTCCAGTTAAACTTGCGTAAGTAAAGATTTCTACAAGTTTGTGAAGAAACACCTACACGTGCATAATGTTTGTCTGCCTTGACAAACACTCTGGACACAACTCATTCACATATGTGAAAACGTACAGGCACGTGCTGTGCAGGGATGGGACGGAGCATCGGCTGCCCAGCGCAGGATGAGACATTGCAGGTGTGCGTCTCTGTCTTTCCGCCCAGCCATTAATCGCTGCCATCTGACAGTTCAATCTGCAAGGGGCCAAGCGGTGCAGCCGGCTGGTTAGCAGGGCAGGTCATTACTGAGCATGGAGGCAGCCAGTCGCATCAGCGATCAATGACAAAAGGGAAAGCGCCAAAAGTATGAGGGAGAGGCAGAGGGATGTGGTGCTGAGAGAGACAGAGGTTGAGAGAGGCAATGGATGGGTGGAGAAGAAGAGTGGGGAGAAAAGAGCTATGGTGGAATAAAGGTAGTTATGTCGCTAGAGGTCAGTTCCTGGTGGAGGGTGGGTGACAAACAGGCTGTCAGCTGCCACGCAGAGGTAATCATTTGACGCTGCACACCTCCAAATATGGCTCCTTACGCGTGCACACACAGAACTGGGCACAGATTCAGTCGTTGGCAGAAGACAATTAAGAGTTCAATTGAATTCCATATCCAAGTTGTTGTTTAATAGAAAGTAAAGCCTGATTTATGCTTCTGTGTCAATCGCCAACAACTGTGATTGGAGTGTGCATACTGATCTTGTGGGAGTTGTTGTGATTGACCAAAAGATCTGCTCACCTTCATTAGTTATCACTTGAAGTAAACACAGAAAAAAACACCAATAACGGGAAAAAAGAAAACACGGCAGCAAGATTCAATGCAGACATAAGTATAAGCGCTCACGGCGTGGTGCTTCAAAGTAGGGTCCATGTCACTTCAACGGAGAAGCATAAATCTAGCTTAAGGATCAGCCGTGAATTTAAACAAAAAAAAGTTCTGATTTTTTCCCCTACGGTTGTGATTCTTCTGTCTACCATGTTACCATGGGAGCAGCTGTCCAGTGGAGTTTACAGCCCCAAGAAGAACCGCAGTGTAATAATTCCATAAGCTTACGATTCTCTTCACATTTCATCAACCAGCGAATGTCATTTTCGAGTCACTTTTCAAATGCCGATGACAGAATGACTTCACATTGTGGGGGACAGTATTTGGCCGGGGAGCTGGTAAAACAACAGGGAGGGCTCCCTTTATTCCCAAGAGGCCGACAATGGTCGAGCTGGTCGTTTATTCTGCTCTATCTTTCCCAGACATAGATTTACACAAACACACACACTGTGGACACCAGTGAGTGATGATGAGTCATTATTAGAGGGGATGCCCTTTGACATCCTGCAGTCTTTATGGATCACTCTCTGGCAAAGTGCTATTCCCTAATGCCAAGTTCCTGTCCATCTGCCTGTCTGTCTTTCAGACAGTTAGTCTCCTCTTTTCTCTCTCACTCGTACGCTGTCAGTCTCTCTCCCCTGAGTTTCACACACCAGTTCATCCCAGACATTGCTTCCTTCTGTTTATTTTAATAACAAACAATAAAAAAAATCTCCTTTTCCCATCACCAAATTTTTGAATTTAATGCTTTTCAAAGTAAGTATTCCATAGTGACAATGATGGGCACAAGTGTTGATTTGTTCTAAGGACAAAGTTACAGGAGCAGTCTGTTATTCAAGTTAAATTGTATCTGTTCATTCAAGCCTGCCATGTTTAGATTGGCATGCAGCGTCACGTTAGTTGAATTCACAGAAATTCAATACATTTTCTTTAACTCGCAAGAGCTCACACTTCTCCGGGATTATGATAATTTCTCAATTTCTCCGAGGAGTTGGGCAGCAAATCAGCAAATGAAAGCAGAGGAAAAGGGCTTTGCTTTGTATTTCTACACCTCCTCTTCTCTTATTCAGTGTTACTTTGCTAATCTAATACTACCACTATGCCGAGTGTATTCTACGTGGATCTGGCTGCTAATATGTTTGTCGCAGACTCACGCATTTGATCCTTTTCTTGACAAATGCAATTTGTTTGGCTTGATTTGATCAGCTGCAGCTGCATAGTTCTACCCAGCCAGGAGCTTGTAAAACCACCCGTACAAAAGGAGTTAAAATGTTTTGCGTCTGCAGGAGAGAAAACTCTATTATAGGTGTCGTGGACCGCGGGGCCCTGCTGGCTCTGATGAAATGCTCTTTGGGGGTTAATGCAATTTTGATTTTGCTCAGCAAGGAGACGGCCTACCTCTGGGGTTTTAAAACAGACTCTGAAAAGCAGAAAACAATGTCTGGATCTAAATCGTACAATTAGAACGTTGGAGACTTTGAAGGGCACTTCCCCATGTCACAGCGTAATCTCACTGGGGACACCAAAGAATGACGCTGTGTGAGTTATGTTGTGTTTGTAAAGTGCAGCCATGCCACTGCTCATGCCTGACGTATATGTACTGGAACATTCTGTATAATGCCACAGGACGCACAAGACACTTTAGGGTTGACTGTCACGGAACCAAAATCATTCTCCACTACAAGCATCACGAGACGCAAGTTGAACTGTTTGCCGTGTTCCGTTATATGTGACACAGTTGGGTTATTGTATCTTTGTTGTTACTTACACCATGTGGCCGTGACAGTGTGGTAATAGTTGCAAGCTTTGGTGTTAACGGAGAGTATCCTCGACTCTTCTGGACAAAAGTTTCGAGTTTGCAGCGACTGTACTAAATCCTGCACTCCTGTGAGGGGAAGTGACACGCATTTTGAAATCAACCCTTGTTCAAAATGCTTCTATTAAATGCTTCATATTCTTTTTTTGTTAATAGGGTTTTAGTCGTGCACCTTTTGGTTTCTTTGTCGTTTCTAGCGCTTTCTGTTTTTGTTTGTGGCCTTCACTGCCCCGGTGCAATAATAAATGTGCCTGTATTTGTATTCTCTAATCTTTGTCATATAATGGCTGTCAATGGCTGACCCAAACTGTTTCTACAACTATGCAAAGAAAAGCCAAACCAGAATTCCAGAATTCTATCCCAGTGAAACTAAAGGCTTGAAGAGCAAGTGACCCATTTCAGCCCCTTGGATGGGGGATGGGGGGGTCAGAGACATTGGGTTTCATGCTAGCTGTCACATCATCAGCCGGCTCCGAGAGCCGCAGATCAAATATAGGTATGATTTATGTCCGCTGTCTCAGCCTTCACCCTGCATCTTCTCCTGCACGTGGGTTGTTGGCCAAATCCAATGGCAGTGGCAATTTGTCTCCTTACATGTGTAGGAGGTGAGGGTCAAAGGTCAACGAAATGAAAATGACCAGACCTGACTTAATTGTTGTATCTATTTGCAGCTCGAGACAGGATGTCGGTCCGAAGGTCTATCTGTCTATTTGTCCATCTGTCTCGCTTCTGTCGTTGGCGCCGTGTTTTGTGTCACCGGGTCGAGACCCTCTGGCTTCAGTGAGCCATTACGGGCTCTGATCTGATCCAGCAGGAGCACAGGGTTCACTGAGGAGCTCTCGCTGGACAGATAGCATCATTATCACAACACACAGCCTGATGGAAACATTTTCTCTGGTTTCACTGGCCCTCACACAGAATTCCAGCTTTTCCACAAAAAAACAATAATAATTGTTTATAGTGGGAATTAGTGGCATGAGATACCTGTGTTTTTATGCAAATCAAACATTGTCCTCTCTGCCTCCAATTTCTCCATTAGTGTGGGACATTCTGACAAGGTTAAGCTTGTAAATTGTGGACAGAAATGCTTCCTGTGTGCGATTACATTTATCATGTATAATTAGGAAGTTCTGCTCTGTCTACACGTGATGACCTCTGACCTGAGGTTTGACAGTTGTAAGCCGGTGTTGCCAGACACCCAAATGTAATGTCCAGGTCATGATACTCTACAAACTCGGGTTTCCGCTCCAGGGCCGCGTGTTAGGTAGGCATTCTTTTGAAGCCGATTGGTTTTAACAATCACTCCGTGTTTCTTCTGTTTACAAGAAACGAAAAATGTCAATTTGGAGCACAATCTGAGCTCAAATGAACATCTAATTCTATTTTATGCAAACCATTGTGCCATATCTGTCTGAGATGGAAAGACAATGGTTCTCTCCTCTGCTCAAACTCTGAAGTATTCAGCTACAACTCACTGATGATGCTTATTGGCAAACCACAGCATCAGTACAAAACCAGTAATTCTGGAATTCTCTGTCAAATGCTGTGGAGGCTTTTCTTTTTTCTTTTTTTTTTTTATATCGCTAAGAAGTTCATGCCGAGCCCACTTATAACCCTCATCCTCAGCACAAGGTTTCAGTTAGTTGCTCATTCCGCAAAGGTCATAGTGTTTTTTAATTTCTTCTCTCAGACTTTGACTTTCTTCTCATGTTTTCTGCCCTTCATCTTCATCTGCTCCTGTCCATTGCGCTGTCATTTGTTCGTCCTTTTCCTTTGCGCTTGTACCCTTTTTGTGTTATAATTCCCACCTATTATTTCTGTTCTGAACCCTCATTAGTCATGTCGCTGTCAGCCGCCAGCTGCAGACACACGCACACACACTCACACGCACACACACACACACACACACACACACACACACACACACACACAAACAACCACTCGTATTCTTACACATGCACAGGTATGGAAGTCATCAAGGCAAGGTCAAAGGTCTGCCTCATTACCCAGCTCCAGTGAAAACTTTTGGTGTTTTATGCGCCGGTATCAGAATAAAGGGGGACCCAAATGAGGAGCGAAAGAGGGCTAAAGAAAAAGTGAGTAACTGAAGAAAAAAGAGTGGAAGGAATGAAAGAAAGATAGAGATGTAGGAGGGTAGGAAAGAAAGATCTCATCATCATCTATGGATCAGTGTGCATTTGTTGCTGTAAACCAGATCGATGTGACGCAGGCAGGAGGTTTGTGGTCAGGAGGAGGTTTGGGGGGAGATTTGAGCTGAAGATGACGGGCTATTAACCTCAAAGCCTCAATGACTGGTGTTTCCTGATGTTTAACACAACATCTCCAAATAAAGTCATTGGGACTCATCCAACAGATGCCCTTTCATTCATTCATTCATTCATTCATTTATTCATTCACCATCTTTTCCCTTGTTTCTGGAATACAAACACATACTGTACTACGGCTGTGTGCTTTCACGGGACATGATATGCTGACACGTGTGACAGAAAGCAAACCAGGAGTGTGTTCAAGTTCAGCTTGGGAGGTCAGGGGTGTGTGTAGTGTGTGTGTGTGTGTGTGTGTGTGTGTGTGCGTTGCAGTCAGCTGGGAGCAGTCAGGGGGACACTGGTGATGCAGACTGACGGGGGACATAAACACTGAGTGGTGCAGTGAAGGGGCCCATTGTCTGAGTGGCTGACGTGTCAGTCACACTGTGTAATGGAACGATCTGTTTCTGTATGTTTGTCTAATTGCCCAATCAGTCTGTCTGTCCCTCTGTCCTCTGATACGTCTAGCTGACTGCCTGACTGTGTCTTTCATTCACTTTTATCTATTCTTTCAACACGTCAGGCATTAAGCAGATGCTCTTATCCCAACTGTCCACTTGATGATCTTCCAAGAGAAGCAGTGTGCTTCCTGCTGTGTTTACCAAGTAAACTCACTGCATGTTTTTGTGTACTTGTTTCAAAAATAAATGAATCCAATAATTTACAATCATCAGTATGCAAATAAAAAATATCACGTTAAAAACCGTTTTGGGTAAAAATAAGACAAGTCAGATAGTGAGATGCAGGTAAGTTCAGAGGTGCAAGAACACAATACAGTTATTGGTTTTGAGATTCCAGAGCTGGGGCTGAGTCCAGAGAGGAGGTAAAGGTGTCAGAAGGATATGAGGGTTGAGGTGTTGGGTCTGTGATGAGGTGTGTGAGATTAATGGGAGTAAAGTTGTAGAAGAGGTGTTGAGGACATGTTCGATGGCTTCTGGGGATTTATGTTTCGTGTGTGGAGGTTTGTGTGTTGCTGCACGAGCACATGAGCTTATACTCATCTATTCATCTAACAGCAAAATGGAATGACTATTAATTGTTCACATTTTTGGTGAGTTCATTGACTGGCTGTTTCTGATTCGCATCTGCACCTGGACAGAAAAAAACCCAGAAACCTGTCTTCAAACATTGTTTCGCAGCTGAAGCATCTGCGTTAAGGACAGAATGTCAAAGCAGCATTTGTTAACTCAAGTCAAAAATCAAATTCATTCCTCTGACTAAATATTCACAATTTTATGACACCTATTTTAAAATATATAATAATTACACTTTACACATTTATTTGGAGACAGAGAACCATAATAATAATCCAGTTCGGTGACTTCAGCAACACTGAAAGGGTTTTAAGGGCATGTCTCTGTCACGCACGCACGCACACACACACATAGTTTATTGTAGATGAGGTGTGAATGTTGTTACTCTAAAAAGCAAAGCAAACCAGTCTGAAGTGTGAGGCGATTCTAAAATAATCCATCGAGCTCTTTGGCAAATTGACACCATTTACTCACGGCTTGTACCATTTGTTCATATTGTAATGGAGACATACTTTTGTTCCATTTCGTGCTGATTCATTTCTAGTCACTTTGTTGACTTAAAAAAAAAAAAAAAAACAACTAAGAAAAAAAAAAGAAAAGAAATTTTCAAAACAAATACTGCCCTGGAAAATTTTTCTACATCTGTGAATTCTCTACTTTTCAGTAGAAAATAAAATAGATTGTTTTAAAGGGGTTCTTCCTTGGCCCCAGCTACCCTCCTCCAAAAAAAAGTTCTGTGAAAATCACCAAGTGGTCTTTACAGCCAACCAACCAACCACAAACTGGGGGAACGTCCTTGACGAGGCTTCAATGTCAATATACAACATAAAACATTGGGATTTCGGAAAGCAAAGTCATGTCTGTCCTCAAACTGTAAATCATTGACCTCGCCAGACGAACCCCAGTCATTTTTTTTCTTTTTCTACAAGAGGTTTCAATGTATCATGAAATCAACAAATGATATTGTTTGTGTATCTATTCAGACTGTCACCCCCC
>CAAKHB010002309.1:5531-47507 GCA_901007665.1 Aeoliscus strigatus
TACATTATGCATCTAATTTCTCATTCTTCACAAACCATAACCCATATATTACTTATGTCTTTCTATTGAGTTTTCAGTTTATTATCTTTTTCATTTTACACGTTAAGACAGCACAGTCACACAGGGTTACAGTGGATTCCTGACATGTGGTACCGACTGTACCACAGTAGGTACCACATGTCTTTTCCATAGCTGCTGTGACAGACCTTTACAACTGGAAAGCCAATTTTTTAGACTCCCATCACTGTTTGGTCACCCAATAAGCATAATCTTGGGAAGACAGGAATCTCTATCTCCAGAGCCTTCCCCACGTGCTCTATTACATTCACTCAGAATTATTGTATCAAACTACATTCACGTAGCACATGTAGGAAACATGCCTTTGCCTTTGTTCCACATTTCCAACAGAGGTTATTTGGTAATAAACCCATCCTATGGAGACTCGAGGCATGAAATAGAATGTACCTAACTTATATTGGGTAAACTTCCCTCTAGCCTCCTTGATGTCTTTTCCTGAGTTTGCTATTAATCTCCTCCGTTCTTCCTCACCAAGTTCATTCCAAATCTCTATGCCATATAGTTTTCAAACTCCTGCATATATTTTTGTCTAGTCTGCTGAAATCCTGATAAAACACAGCTGTCCTGTGTGCTCTAGGAAGCCATTACTGAGTTTGTCACATGTGTAAATTGCCCTTTTCTGATAATTTGGAGATCTCTCCAAAAGTTGCTTTTGTATTCTAAGTCATATTTTAGCATTAACTCTGAAAATTTAAATTCTACATTCACAAATAAGTCACTTATTTTACATATTACCTTTGCAAACCATTGTTTTCTCCCCAATATGTACGGCTGGCTTATTCCATAATGCGGTTGGTTTTTCATGTGGGGCACCACACCTTTTGCGGACTTCCTTCCAGACATTCCTTAGAGTAAGTCAATATTTGGTTTGAAGAATATTCCTGTCCACTAGTCCTTGTGATAGTACAGCCAACAGGCTAAAAGGTAGTTCTGCTTCTATTTCGATCTAGCTAAGCACTGTCTCTGTCCCCTACCATTATTTGGCCAATCTCGTCATTTCAAATGCCAGGTTATACAGTCTTATAATGGGGAGGGCCATGCCTCCTATTTCCTTTGGGGCCCACATTCTTTTAAATGTTTTTTATATTTCATATCCTCATTTCTTTCTTGTCCCATAAAAAATCCTTGACCATGCTATTATATTGCCTGAACAGCTGTGGTGTTATACACATTAGTAACATCATAGACACATAATTGAACTATGGAGTGATTACCATCTTAATAACATTAAGTTTTCCCCATAGTGTTAATTTCAGTTTCCACTATTTATCTAGATATAGTTTAATTTTCCGAAGGAGTGGGTCCAGATTTGCATGGTCCCCTTTGATCTCTGCCGATTTTTCCTCTGCCATAGCAATACAGGCAATCACAAACCTTTGTGGATTATTGGTGAAAGACTAAAAACTATGATAAAACCCTTTTTGTGTCATGGTTGTCAGTTTTCTTGGTTTTGTTTTGTTTTCTCCTCCCTCTTCCCTCTCTGTGTGGCAGTGGAGGTGTGGCCAGACTGATTGAGAAGCAATCAGTGCACCTGATCCTGATCAGTGCACTGATTGCTCCTGCTCTTAAGCTGCACTCTGGCTCCACCCCACTGCCAGATTGTTTGTGCTTCCATGCCTTACGCTCCAGCCATTTTCTCTCGTGTTCGTCACCTGTATTCCGATTATTCTCATTTATTCATCCCGCCTTTAGGTGCGCTTTCTGTTTTCGACTCCCATTTTTGTGGAGCTATTTCTGTTTTCGGGTTTTCTTCCTGCCCTAGTGGCTTCGTTTTCTTTCCGCGTCGTTAGTCTCCTGCCCGCTCGCCACGGTGCAGTGATTTTCTGTTTATTGGCTGATTTTGCGTTGTTTTCTCTCGTTTATTACTTGCTTGTGCAATAAACTCTGTTATCAACGTATCCTGTTTCTCCGTGTGAATTCTCCTGCGTTTTGGATCCTCTTAAAGAACCTTGGGCTCACACCCCCATAACATTTTGTAACAATTACTGCTCTTGGGTTGGAATATAGTATTTTTATCCATCGACAGAAATCCTTTCCAGACCCAAATTGTGACATAACGGACATAAGGAAACCCCATTCTACCCTATCAAAGAGATCATGTAAAAAGGCAAGGACACAATTCACTTTTGCACTAATGCATTTATTGCGTCGCTCATTGTAGGTAGTCCAAACATTGGTTGATGCCCTCACAATCATCGGTAGCTGGACGTTATGGTGCACGGGAGTCACCGGGGATACTGGAAGTCCCAGGCGGAGCCTGCCGCTGTGTGTCAGTCTCATTGTCTACTCGGAGATAATAAATTGAATAATTAGACATGAAGTCTAAGCCTGTGTTATTGATCACTTATGATATACTGACATGTTTACACATGAACATCTATGTTTAGGTATCAGTTTGTGCTGTGAGCAGGCTATGCTGCAAAGAATAATTCTTATAATACAAATATTTGTCTTATTTCTAGTCAAAATGTCTCATTTCTTGTTAAACACGTTACCTAAAAAAACCTTGATCCATCGGCAGATTTTTCTGCTCATTTCAAGTGAAAAGTCACTTAAAACAAGTGTAAATTGTTTACACAAGGTAATTTTTTAGGTGTTGTGTCAGTGTTTGACTAGAAATAAGACAAATATTCTTGGTAAGATTGGGTTTTTGCAGTGAATGTGACCCATATGATAAACATTTGTTGTGAGGTAGTAATGGAATAACTTAGCTTGGGAGAAATCAGTCAATGGCAGAAACACGGTTAAAGGGGGTGAGACCCTCACCGCCTTCCCCACTTCCTGTTTGACCTGACAGTGTGCAGCCACCCTCCTCAAGACATACACCTTGATGTCGGACCACCTTTTTTTAAATTTTGGGAACTGTGCACTGCTCCGACCCCACAGCGTTCACACGTTATCCCACTCACTTGTCTTTCTCTTATTATTTATGCCGGAGGACAGCATGCCACAAAGCACATTTTTACGTGCCTCACCTTCAGTGAGGAGGGTCTCTAGCTCAGTCTGTGAAGTTTCTCTTCTTTAACCTGCTCATTGTGTAAATCTGATCTTGCAGAGGCCGGAATCACACATGCAGGTGCTATTTAAATGACTTTGCATATGTAAATGGTGGCATGGACAGGGACGAGTGTGGCTCTCCCACATGTGTGCTCAATTCCAAGTTGACTGAGATTTACAAAGGAAATGTGGTTCATTAGGACTTTTTAGGACATGAATCGTGTGGCACAGGGGAATATTTGGCAGTGGTTTAAGTAGCCAGGTTGATTACTGGGAATCAGTAACAGGTGAGAGCAGTGAGGCTGCTGCTGAGCACTGGCCCCGCCCCTCTGTGCTTCCCTGACAGAGACAGAGGCTGAATGGAGACTGAATGCAGCAAAGTAAAACAGATCAAGAACCAAACCAGAACAAATCTCATGGCGTTGGAACTTGAAGTTGCATAGAGAATTGTATAAATTATCTGAATATCTCATAGCCAGTTCCTTTTCTATATTGCTTATGTATGTAGTGGTGTATATTTTCTTTTTTAACACGATGAGTGGGCAATGACTTTTCGTTGAAGCTTTGGAGGCTTCCCATACAGAGGATAACGGATCTAAAGATCCAATATTTATATCAAAAAAGGTTCTGAGTTCCTCTGCTATCGTGGCACAAAAAGGTTCATTCTATAATATATAGTTTTGCATCATTGTCCCTTTTTAGCCTTATCTGTGTTCAGGTCTACATGCAGTTAAACTGTGCCGTGGTTACGAAGCGCGATGGCACCTATCTCGCAGTCCACTACTACGTATTAGATATTAAAATATATATATACAGTATATGCCAATCCTTGAATGTGATTTGTGACAGCAGAAGTAAAATGTGAGTAAAAAATTCTGTCCCATGTGGGTTCACAAGTTTCACAACTTTGAAACGTCCTACACTATTGATTTTATGAAAGAAGTCAGGTTCCTCTTTTTTGTGTGCATACATATTACATAACACTATCCGTATACCATTTAACAGCGCCTCAACGCAAATAAATCCTCGGCTCATATTTGTGTTGCTTCAGCATTACAAAACTGACTGTGACAAAAAAAGTTTTAATCATCTTCATTATTAAAGTACTTTTGGCCTTATTCTAGAGATAGTGAATTTATTGATTTTAGTGATTTGACCGACTGTCTGTGAGCAACTATATGCAAAAATGTTTGATCATTTTCTCCCGAAAATCTGACTAAAAATGCAAAAGGAAAACTTCTGAGACAATCTGGAGCCATATGTGGCTATATTATTTTTTTGCACACTGTTCAGCTGCAATCTGCTGTTCTCTCATTGGCCAGCGATAGAGCTAGTTGTTACCTCAGGCAATACAATGACTTTCATGAAAACCTTGGTGAAATTTCAAGTGCTTGTGTTTCCCTATGTGTGAAGATTAAATTACTTATGTGGAACAAACTTATTTCAATGTATCCTGATATGTTCCAAAAAAAAAAAAAGTATAAATGTAAATGTAACCAAAGAAGTCATCATATGGACTAAAACTGCCCAGTTAAATAATGGAATCATCCTTATGATATACCACATCACATAAGTAACATCAAGCACATATATGGAACATTAGTTCACAGAAATCCAACTCCTCCTGATGAGCAGGTACTGCTTTTCAGGTTCTACTTTTCCAGCAACGTTTCCTTTGGAGGGATTCAGTGTGGATCAACATCTGTCATAGTTGTGTGAATTAGGCCAGGATTAGGGGGCTAAAATAATCAACAGACGAAGCAGCTGCGTGTAGGGAAGAACATGTTCCACTAATTTTAAGACCCTTTTGAGGGAAAACGTTGACAATTATTTTTAAAACAACAACAGCATTCTGTTTATGAATTGTTCACAATGCTTGAGGTTCAAAGTGAAATGCAAAACACCGCTACAACAATTATTTTCTCAGTCACACTTGACATGGTAATGCAGAAAGCCATAATCATTTCAGTCCCTTTCGGTCCCTATTATAATTAATAACAGTCCATCTAAAACACCCCCCCCCCCACTGGGGGCAGGCATATGTAATTACTCTACTTAATTAGTGGTCTGAAAGTCGATCTGATTAAGTTGTAAGACATCTCTATGACTAATTTAAGTTAGGCTGCTGTCTGGAACAGTTTGATTGGATCAGGTCATTGACTAAACATAATTTTCTGCTGTTCACAAAGGAATACAAACTTTGTTCATTCTTTAATTAGCTCTTACCTGATGAGACTACAAAATCAAATATTCTTAGCACCAAGATTTGTCTTTCCATTCTCTGCTGGATCTCATTGTCAACTGGGTCACAAAGATTGCTAAACCAGGGGAAGAAAGCAGATAAATGTTGATGGGCCAGTTTGTTTGTGTGGGGTGTGTGTGAACAGTTATTTAGTAGTGGGGTGGCAGTCTCAAGAGCAACAAACATTGAGTTAAAGCAAAGATCTTTCAAACATTACAATACCCATGTGTTTCATATGAAAATATTTAGAATAAAATCGTCTCAGACATACAGATGACCATTCATGTATACAGAAATTTGTCCCAAAACTGAAAATTTGAAATCCATTCTTTTATAATATTCAAATCTCAGAGAGATTTTAGATGATAGATTTGTAGGAGCAGGGTGACATCTAAAACCAGCAGGATATGGGGTACTCGAGGACTGGTTTGGGCAATTAAACAGTCATGCCATAATGTCATGGAAGTGCATATGCGCACATTTCAGGGGAACAATTAAACATTTTCTTTTGAAGCAGCACACATGAAAACCCAAATATATTTATATGAAAATAACATAATTTTCAATATTTAAAGAGAAGCTCCCTTTCAGCTTAAGATGCTTCTATGTGAAATTGTATCAAAATGTTTTCGTATCACATAATCTCAATAGCTCATATTATCATTTTGACCACAGGATATCTAAATTTATTTCATATATACAATTAATTTCCTTGATGTAGACAGATAGAAACAAAAACAATCCTCCCAACCTATCAAGCAGTAATAAGGTCCAACTCTCCTCTAGTCTTAACCTGACCCTTGGTGGTAGGTTTTGGTCTAAACAACAACCAACTTTGCAGCTGCAGATGCATGTTTGATTGCAATTTGTAATTAATGAGTGCTGTATTTGCACTACATATATATATTTTTCAACTAAGGAAGTAAAATTCAGTGACATTTAGACTTTAGAAATAATCTAAATGCAATGTTTTACATTTCACGATTATGCAAGCACACAATTCATGTTTTATTCAGCATAGTTGAAAACCTTTTCTGTTTATCCAGTTGTATGTCTGAGCTGAGTGAACAATGAACAAAAGTTGTTTGTTTGGATAAAGTCCAGTATTAGAAGTAATTCATCACATATCAAGACAGAACTAATTACTAAGATAAGGCTGAGGGGGTCGAAGGTTCTGAATCAATGATGCACCATGTGGAGTATGAATATTGTTGTGATTTAGACTGTGTGGGGTGAAGCGATAGCAGGTCACACTGATGATCCAATGAAGGAGAAACAAGCAGCACTTTATTAATCCCTTTTCAGGGAAATTGTTTCTCTGCATGTTACCCATCGGAGTGAACATGCAAACACGCAGTGAACACACACAAACACACACACGTTTGGCAGTTGTTTTGTGAGGACAGTAATAATAGTCTAATAATAATCTTTGCTTGTGTGAAGTTTTTGTTGTGTGTAACATGTTTCCATGTAAAACACATTTCCATTCAGTGCAAATCAATGTGCTCTGTAGCAGAAAAAAAGAGAAGTATAAGTCGCACATGTTAAATGGATGTTGAATTCGGGAAAAAAAGTATTAAAATGAATCATTGAAAACAAGAAAAAAAGATCTGAAATAGCTTTGGAGCATCAAGTTGATAAATAGTTGTAACTTTTATAATTCAATTAATAATTTATAATTTTGTTATAAATGTCTGAAATAGCAACATAAAAACCTTTATAATCAAACTTTTCTTTCTATACCTTGTACAGAATTTAAGAAATTTCAATTTTTGATTGGGTGCAGGTATTTTTTTCTTCTGCATTGATGTAACCGTCCTGAGTTTGGCACATTTCCCCTTTAATGTCATGGCTTTCTATTCCAATTCTATGTTAGATGATGTGATCGCCACTAAATATATGAAATTCCTGTAAAGGCTTTACTGCATACGGTTTTAATTAACAGTAATGGGTCCGAGGGACTGCTAGCCATTTCCATAAAAGAAATAAAAGATTTCTGGTATTTTATTATTCAAGATTTCAAGGTTTAATATTTGTAATGTTCTGTCAATGTGACCTTGGCTGACGGCCACCCTGGACCGAGATCTTACTAGGAGTATAAAGTAAGAGCTCTCATGAAGATAGATCCAGTTTCAGAGTCGCTCTTGTCTTTCACTCAACAGTCACTGTCTGCACCACACAGCAGAATACAGCCTTTGGCTCTACATTCCCTCGATAGGGGCCCTCACTGACCCCCTGGCAGTAATTTCAGACTTCATGTCAGTTGTGCCTGAGAGTCCCAGCTAATCCAAGGTCATCCACTTTTTATTTCATTTTGGAGAATAGAAGCCATCGTGCTTCTGCAGCATTGATCCATGTGGAACATTCTACAATATTTTGTCATGTCACCAGTGTCTGTAAGAGTCTAGTTTCTAGTTCTGCACACTTTTCTGTTCTGGTTCACACGGAACACTCGAGTGTGTTCATTTCACAGAATATGCCTGTTGACAACAGAAATGATGATGTCCTTTTTGTATTTCAAATAAACTTTTGTTCTGAGCACAAACCATGGCACAGGCGAGATGAGACGGACACACAGGATTTGCTGCCTTTGGATACTATGTTGATGAGATATGTCAATGTAGTCAGATTTATAATCCTTGTAATTAAATTCAAAAACAGCTCTAAATATTTGCAGGAATCCAACCAACATTTGTGTCAGGTATCACATTGTAACACGTTGAGCATGTACAGTGAATATAGAGGAGATGTCATCCCTCATTGTCATGCTATGTCAGAAAGGTTGAAGCGGGACCATGAAATGAGCTTGGACAGCTTTGGCGTAGCTAACGATTCCAGGGGACATCATCCCTCTGCAGACAGGGTGACTGTTGTAAGGACATCTACATAAGACCACATCAGTGGTTTGGAGCGACAGGTCACTTTTTAAACTTGCCACTGGGCACAGCGAAAAGCTTTAACCAACAGAGGGAAGCAGCATCTTTAACACATTAAATTACAGTCTGCAACAAAAATCTACCTAATATATCAGCTTTATAAAACGGTCATAAAGATATCTATTTCATTTTTTAAAATATATTTTTTACGCAATATATAGCAGAATGATCAACCAGTTTAACACTGGTGTTATGGTGTTAGTTCATTTCACTGTAGGGGATTTCGTCTGTTACTATTTTGTTACACTACAGCTAATTTATGTATCAATGAAATATGTACTCCAGGGATTGTCTGTACCTCCCTATGCTTTTCAATCGTCTGCTGCTTTCCTCAGATTCTGCCTCTCTTGCTTTCTCGCCCTTTAAGTGTCTCTCTACTTGCCTTCCTGTCTCTCTCTATTTTACGCTCTTTGTTTCAACTTAACTGGTCGAAGCAGAAGAGCCTTCCACATGCAGCCTTGGATCTGCCCGAGGCTCCTGAGGCCTGTAAAAAAGAAAGCTTTTCCTTCTGCCTCTATTGCTAAGATCTACCCATAGGAATGTTGGGTTTCTACTGGAATACGAACAAATCTGACTTGATTTAAACACTGTGTAATCACGTACAAGCAAAGAGGTAAATTTTGAAGAAAATGAACTACTCAGCTCTGGAGCTGAAAAATAACAGAAAGGAAGGTAGATAAACATGAATGACATCTAAAACAGTGTCTGAATTGAATATTTTCATCCGAGCTGGATTGAACACTGGTCCAGCTGTGAGATGGGTGTGCAGGGAAGTCCACATGGAGACAAATCTAGGAAGTATTGGCGGAGCAGGTGCAATATCTTAATTGCAGCTTTTACACAGCCATTATTCCACCTGTATTAAAGGGTCAGGGGTGTAATGGGGGCAGGGAGGTTGAAATGGTTAAAGTGGTTACTAATCAGCAAGGTAGTAACAGTCTCTCTCTCTCTCATACACACACACACACATAGTTCTTACTGTCAAAAAATACAAGTTGGCAAGACGGACCAGTGTGTGACATATGGATGATGTTTATGTGCAACTCATCACTGAGGGATTCAAAATAAAAAAATGATAATAAACATAATGCACACTGTGTTCATGTAATTATGAGATAATGGTTCCTTACTGAGAAAGATACATAATGAACAATGAGGCACAGTGTCATACTGTCATTTTCACAGCAGTCAGGCAACAACTTCTGCTGAGGTATGGCAGCGTAACAAAACAGACAGAGAAGTGCAGTAGACCATAAGCATAGAACCTGAAGTGATAGTAATGGCATCTTTACGATTAAGAATATCATTTGTAAAAGTCTGTGAAGCTTTATTAACAATGGATGACAGAAACCTATCAATATCCAGGCACGACATCGTAAAAGAATAAACCTGGTCAGCAGCTGATGATTACTTCTGTTACTTTGTACTTCACAGAACATTTTTACTGTTATTTTCTGGCATGGCTGCAAACTAAACAGTTGTATGTACTTTTGATCGAGGATTGACTCTTATTCAAAGCCAAGTACTGTTTAACTGTTAAACCTGTTAAACCTGTTAAGTCACATCTCAAGATCGATTTCCTCCTCTTCATGTTCACAGGATCACGTCATTAGATTTTTGCCTGCGCAGGTGACACCGACACGTCCAATGGGTGATGGATGTTGCATATATAGAGACAGAATGAAAATTCCGGCTTCTCGCCTTGCGCATGCTTGCACACACACACACACACACACACACACTCTGGAGTTCCTCCTATCATCTTCTATCAGAGAGGAAAGATAACCTCAGAGCCAATGACAAACTTTGACAAATGGCTTGTCTCCAAGCACCTGTAGGAAGATGGAGCTGACAGACTCCTTCACCTTTCCTCTTCTTCCAAACCTTGGGCTGTGCCTGGCAGGCACAAGTGATATACTGCAGGACAAGGCTGGGTGTAAGTCATGCTCCCTCTGATTCCGCCAGATTGTGAGGTTCCCTATGTATCATTGTCAGTCACCTCTTCCTCTCTTCTTCTGTTTGTCTCCTGCACAATGTCTGTCCTTTGAGTGTTGTCTCTTTATTCAGTCACGTAAAGGTCACTCTCCTATTCTTCCATCCCCAATGCACCTCTGCCGTTGGAGCAGCCTGCAACTATCTATAACATTATACAGATGGCTGGTAATATGGCTTGGGGTCATTATGAATCGTTGCCAGAGCTCCTTCCAACAGCCACTCTCTCCTTCTGTCAGTCCATCCCAATAGACTACAGAGGCCTCAAATGAGTTGTACGTTTCAATGTCAAGACATTTGTCTTTTTCTGGGCAAATAACACGTTTGCCCGAAGAATCAAAAATCATTTCTCATTGTCCTCTTTGGGATTAATCAAACATGCACATCCCTTCACACTCACATTGGCGCCATTGTCTTAGTTTGTCATGATGCTTTAACAAGGCATTGTCAAAACGAAACACTGATCTAATCCCTGGTATACAGGTGAATAAGACATACAAGAACCCCATACACCCCCACAACTCACCTCCAACATGCACAAGCACTACTGATAGTAATTGTGGATAATTATATTTCACTTAAAAACCATTAAATAGGCATGATTTGTTATTAGCCCCCCACCCATCCACTCTTCAGTGTATCTGTTTAATCTCTGCATCATCTTTGCATGATTCACACTGTTACCTCCTGTTTTCCCTCTTCTCCTCATTAGCCTGCCATGTGCAATGTTTGTCAGTTTAATATAGTCATCTGACATCTTAGAATCTCTGAACTCCCGCCATGATCTTTCATCACTATATGGCATTATTGACCTTCACTGGTTGTTGTTTCTATTGGGTTTACAATTATAGTGCATCAAATGAGCTTTGCTGACATGGAGGCATTGAATCAAGAATGGATGGATTCCAAATAATTCTGCAGAAATCCCCAGTGGTCATTTTTTCCGGCAGCAGATTATAACCCACAGTTGCATTTATAGATTGAGCCTCCTTTAGGGGTTGTATGAACAACAAAAAGATGATGTCCCAGGTGTGTTGCCACAAAATTATTTAGAATAAAAAACAAACAAACAAACATGACAAAGACTAACCCTAACTTTGAAGGAGGAATTCCATTTAAAATACAGGGAGGACCATTCTTATGTAGGTCTATATCAGGCATTAGCAGGCATCACCACACAGATGAAATGAAAATGAAAAATGAACCTCTCACCTGTGTGTGCCTCTCCTCCGAACCATGCATTATGCACTCTACGACAGAGGCAAATATTGCTCACATATCTGTAGAATGGGATTAACGTTTGAGGAGACTACAGTGCTGCCCTGGGTTCAAATTCCTGTAAAATATCCTCATGTCCTGCATGTCTGGATTTTTTTGCATTCAAGCGATCAGCATGGAGACGACTTATGTGTGTCCACAAGTTTTTTACTCTCTACTTTTCGCCCACATGGAACCAGTGCTTTGGAGCCCAAATACAATCGTTTATCAAACAATATTCCAGTGTGAACAAATCTGAAGACCCCACCATCTTTCTTGAACTGATGCTGCCATAGCCCCACCTCGCCCTTATCCGGTACTGTATGCACCAACCCTGGCAACAACCACTATTACACTATTGACAGTATTGCGCTGGTAATGCAGTAGTCCCAGGCCTGGTATATATACTATGGTGTTTTGTTTGTTGTACATTTTTTAAGCTCATCTGTGTTTTAACAGTGGAAATTACATTTATTCATAATTATAGGAAATAAGTTATTTAACATCTCACAGTGTCACCTTAGATCCCACCACAATTCTTCAAGGCACTGTGATCTTGGCATTCATATATTCAGTGTATCACATATGTGACTGCAGAAGCCTCCTTTCTGATCATGTTGAAAAACGGCAAAAGGCTAGATAGTGACATCTGTATCCCATTGCTCTTCCTTCCTCCGAGCATGCACTTGATCATAACACAAAGAGACAGTGCAAACAGTTTTCTCAGATTTGAGCTTGACTGTGCAAGCAAGCCTGCCTTTCCTCTTTAGTTACCAAGTATGAAACTTGATTTTTTTTTTCCCTTTGCAGTTTGCACTCAGATCACAGCCTCTATAACACATTCCAAGTCTACTCCGGGGTTTTTTGAAGGACAAGGCATTTGCTCTTTTGCAACAGATATGCGTTTCAAAAAAGCAGTCAGTGGAATAACACTGAAGTATGCCCTTTCCATGACAGAAACATCATCCATCATGAAGACAAGTATCCCAAGTTTATTTCCAGCCTAGATCTTGGATATGTGTGAGAAGATTGCAGTTTAGATTGTTGTAAAGGATTATACAGGATATCACATTAACTTTATTTTTTCCATTCTTCTAAAATTAGAAGCTATACTAGCGAGAAACTAGAAAATTATTTACCGCATATTTTCCCCCATTTCAGCTATGAAATAACTCTTAAGTCTGTTCTATATATTTATCTGAAAGAACTGCATAAATGCCACTGCAAAACCCTGACATTATGTCATGTCACTTTTTATTTTTACAGTATAAAAATAAACTTAACAGAAATTAATACTTGAACATACACTACAGTAAGAAAAAAATACTGAAAAGGATAGGAGCCATTTTCAAGAAAAATGCAGCTGCCATGTACTTCAAATTACCAACATGGTAACAATGATTGATCTATTCAAAAGCATAGGTTGGTGATTATGTGAAGCTCAGCCTTAACTGTTGACCCCATGTCTGCGGCCATGGTTTGCTGATTAAATCTTTATAAAAGGACCTTTATTTTGTTGATTTTTGGGTCAAATGAATGAATGACTTCAAATAAACTCGTCTGAAGCAATTTTTCTGGCCGTGTACGTTTCTGACAGATGCATGACGAAGAGCACGCCTAGTGTTTGAAATGTACGTCACGGTACAATAAATAACTTTTTTGCAAAGTTTTTTTTTTTTTCCAGCAGTGTTTGCAAATAATTTTCCATCTATTTTAAGACTTCACCATTGACTCAGCACCCGCCCTCTTCCTCATGAGAGGTCTTTTCTTCTGCTCTTGATTCTGTTGATGCAATGTCAATGATAACAATAAAAAAATACTCACAGAGGGACAATCTACATGTGTAAATACACAAACACACACATTAATGTCACATATCACACTTGATTCTCTGATTTCTTTAATACTAGTAGTGTAATAGGGTATCTTTAATACCCTTGTAGAGACTGTGTTTACCTTTTCAGAGTGTGTGTTGCTGATAGATGACAGCAGCCAGGCTGAGAAGGTTGATGAGCATTTTTTTCAGGGCAATACACAGGATCACATATCAGCAAACACAAGAGAACTGTGCTTATCTAAAATACCATTTCCTCTGTGGTACACTTAAGGATAACCCTCCATGCTACCACATTATGCACAGTAATTCATTTTGTAAAACAATGATACATTATTGGTTAACATATGCTGTGTTTTGAACTCAATGAACAATGTGCTCTGCATCTCCAGGGATTTTGTTTGTTATCTGTGTGGAAGTAAGCACACTCCAAAGGTTATTAGAACCTTGAATGTGTGCACACTCTAGACAGCTGTTCAGTCTGCCATAGTTATAGTTTAGTATAGTCTGGTTTTGGCCAAGAAATATACAGATGGTAGATGACAGGCAAAAATTAACACAACACGATGCCCATTTTGGAGGGGTTGGTATCTGTGCATACTGTTGATAATATGGTTTTATTTTGGATGTTTTCGGTATCTCCTTCCCCTCTTTTTACTCTGTGATGCACGTCATTATTCCCCAGAGAGGGAAGAAAGGTGACAATAAACTCTCTAAGGAGGGTTTGTTGTAAGTGAGGTTGTAGGTTATCCACAGGGTCAAAACAAAGAAAAACGTTGGGTTATTTTAGGATAGATAGATAGATAGGATATAGAGGAGAGAGAGAACAATGGCAATGTGAATACAGTGTTCCAGCACTTGTTTAACAGCTTCAATGTATGGTGAGTCAAATCGCTGACATTGTTGACCTTATTTCTTTAGCTTTTTTTTCCAAATATATCACCAGTGATTTCACAGACGGGCTCACAGTGTGACATCACCTGTCATAGTTGTTTATCATTTAATGATGTTGTGCAGCCATGTTTTCATTGACAAAACCCAGGCAAGGTGACATGTAAGTAAATCTGTGTGTTTTAATCAAAAACACTTAAAAAACAGTTAAAAAAACAGTTTAACTTCAAAGTCATTGTCTGTCCTTTTCAATCAAAGTACAAAGTGTGACTGAAAATTTGAATTAAATCCAATTTTCTTCCTTTAGGTAACAAGATTCCATTGTGCAGCCTCGCTTCTGTCTGAAATCATATTTATGACCTATGTCTCCATGTATATGCACAGTGACTCCTTTCACACTTTTAACGGTGGAAGAAACAATGCTCCTCTGTTCCAAAAAGGCGTGAGTATTAGTATAATGACTCCTTTTCTCTATACCATTTGCAATAGACTGAAATGTATATGCTGATTAACAAATTAACTTAATAATAACTATAGTGCAATACTTAATAAACTAACTATAGTACAAGGAATAAAATATTATGCAAGCACAAGGTATAATGAGAAACCCTGTAATATGGAACATAAAGCTGACATTGCCTCAGTTTTCAAAGTTAACCTTTGAGCTGGATAAAGGTGAGTGTGAAATGTATCCTCAGTGCCTTGACACCCTGTCAGTGAGACAGTATCGTAAGACGTTATACCAAAATAGCATGAAGGCTACCTAATATGATTCATTGTTTTAAGTCTGTCAGATACCTGTGTACCTAATTATGTCTCTCCAGATGCCACATACACACAGCATGACCATCTTATTTACAGCAATTAAATTCTTCTCCTACTATGTTTGATGGTCATATTTATACCAGTGATTTAAGGAAAATTATAATATGTGAGCCTTGCCATAAAATGTGTATTTTTGAAAAAAACAGGACAACATGTTTGCATAGGTAACACACTGGCTCATCAACCCTCCCCCTGTGTAGCTGCGAGGTTGTTTACTGCAGTGATGCAGTGTCATCTTTTAAACGTCTGTTCTGCATACACAATTTACTCCATTGGACATGTACCTACTGGCAAGCTTTCCGCTGATGTAGAAGTACTGCAGACAGATGCAGGGGTTACACTACTCAAACAGGGTCAACGTCTCCCCTGTGGTGCTTTAGTATCCACCTACCTAGTGGAGAGAGGGAGAGAAAAAAAAAACAATACAATAGTACAATGTGTGTGTGTGTGTGTGCGCACGTTAGTGGAGCATATGGAAAACTTTGCGACATCACAATTCAGTATGCAATACACTGATTGCAAACTCAGTGCTGATTAGTATATGTGAAACAATACAACATTTTATGGATTTTTAGGAATTGTCTTGAAAATGGGCGCATGTGTGGGTGCCAGTTGGAGTTGTCGGAGCCTGACCTTTTGCTGGCAGGGTAGGGGAAAAAACGTGTAGTCCCCAGCTGCTACGACACTGTGATTTCCAAAGGCGAGGGCTAGTAAGCCTGTGGGAACAAGCAGGGGGCAGGGCGAGGGTGTCCAGATGTGTGAACACCTCAGAGCGATGCGTCAACTGTGGCCTTAGATGACATGACCTACCCTTGGGGCAGGACATTGGTTTGGTACAGTATACACTGCTGACTCTGTGTGTGTGTGTGTGTGTGGGGGGGGTTCTATATTTGAGACAATCTGTCATAAAAAATGATTTAAGACAAAAGTTAGTTTATCACTATTTGAGTTGAGTGAGTCTACTGTACCTTATGAACTCGAGCACACAGAATACCATTAGAGAAGGAGATTGCTTTTTAAGTGCTATCACTACAGAGTACACTGTTTAATCTGAAGAGATTTATGGAAGGTAATCATCCACGTAAAAAATGTAGATGCCATTTATCAAGCAGAATGGAAATTACAGCCATAATTGTCACAACTGGACACATAAACCTCCCTTGAGGTCCCTTGGCTCATTTTTAATGTCCCCTCTCTCTGTTAGTTTGACTGGGAGGACTGTCTGGCTGATGAGCTCACCACATCCCCCTGAGGTCTGCTCATTACCCTGCCATCCCTTCTGAGTATCAGAACATGAGATAGACGAGTTTATGAACAGGAAGAAAGGCAGTCTTGTTTGTATCTGATTAAGTCAGGACATATTTTGCTGTCACTTCAATCCATTAATTATTTCATTTCATTATTCATTCTTTATTGACCTGTGCCAAATATTTGATTCCCATATTCCCATAATGATACCCTGTTGGGCCATCAACAGGTTTATGAAAGGATTCAAGGACACGCCTGGTGGAGTCAAGTGGAGTGCCTGTAAAATAACAGCAAATGGAGAAGGAAGATGGAGTTTGGGGTGAAGTGGGCTCCATGCCTTTCCTCCACCTTCCTGAAAGCCTTGGTATCTTCGAGCCTTGCCCCTGATGGATAAGCATGTTGCGCAAAATTGATGTTTTAAGTAAAATCACCCTCGAAATACAGTTTAGAACAGCACAGCAGATGAAATAGGCTGTAAAATGAACAGTCCATCATATTGTGTAAAAAAAAAGTGACACATGGGGAAGGGTTTAAGGCATTTTTCATTAAGTTTTTGCAGCACTGGGTATCCAGATCACAAGACTAAATAATGACCTCTGCACCAAACGTGTTTTCCATGGAATGGGAAACCGAAGATGTACTGTGTTCTATATTCTTTCCATCTCTGTCTCTCTTGCCCAGCAGGAAATAAAATGTCATCTATTTTCTCTCTGCCTGTCTGGCTGTTCTTTATATAAATCCATGTTCTCTGGCCAAAGACATTGAAGGATATAGATCGTTCTTGGAAATATACAGTAGCACAGTCTTGGTAGTGAATTTCCACAGTAAGTGTCCTTGAGTTTAGAGTGGATGGTTCAGAAGATAAAATTATTTTAGGATATTGACAAAGTACGTGTCAAAGGAATGGAACATGGTGAAGGGGGTTGATGCATTAATTTGCTGCTGGTGAAGATAAAGACAGAGCCAGAGAATGACAGAGAATTAACTGCCACATGCATATTTCTTTCACAGACCAAACCAAATCTCCTGCAAAAAATTCTGTGCAGGCAAGTGCACTTGGAAAACCTAGATCCACCAAAGTTTTGATAAACTCACTGCAAACCCCAGTTAAAACTCCTTGACAAAGGTAACTATCAGTTTAATGGTGCTTCAGCACTACCTGTGGCCACACAGTGAACTGCATGCAAGTAATAATAAAAAAACGTCCAAACCTGGATCGTCCTGGCCTCTAAAACTGATTGGACTCTTTGAGTTCTCTTTCTGGGCTGGCAGACATCAAAATTTTCATTGTTTCAGTATTTTATGTGCAAAGTTGTTGACAGAGAAAAAGGCAGAATTCTAAAAACATGTTCCAATACTATGTTTATCATGCCTCAAGGAAGACCACATTATCCTGCAGGACCATTCACAAAGAAATTAATTCTAAAACATCCTCTTTCTTACAACACACTAACCAATTATTCTGTAAAATCAAATGCCCCCAACCCACCCCCCCCGAGCAATTCATTTGTTAGCCTTCAATTGCATTGCTAAAATTAACTTTAAAAAGATGTAATTGTTCAGTCTCACATAATTAGCCTCCCCAGAGATTGTGAAGAAATATATGTAATTTCTGAGGACAAGCAAACAACTTTGAATACGCTTGCCCTACATTAATATTCATATTTGTCTCCTCAACAGAACATTTCCTCCACAATTGTGAATAGCTTGAGACGTCTCCATTTTTAGTGCAAGAAGGATGCCAATAATGGAGCTATGTGCCGCAGCAGATTTAGCTTAGGGTGACATGGGCAGCCACGCAGGGCAGCATCATGCCAGGGGCGACCCAGCCACTCAGACAAAAAAACACTCATGGCAGATGTGAACAGTCCATCAATGATATTCTCACAAAGGATAGCATGGTGGTATAGCAGTGGAGAGAGAGATTGTATGTGCATTTGTTGCATTTGGTGCATGTGTGCAGCTGAATGGCCCAGGAGGAATCTCCGCTCCATGAAAAGAGTTGGGACAATGAACTGATATTAAGTGTTATGCATGTTTTATTTATTTTTTCCCCTTTTTTCTTTGTGTTTATCAATTGTAGTTACTTAATATGTCACAATGTTGTCCAATATTATTATGTCAATTATCTCATCAATTATGTGGTACTAGTGTATATATTGTGATTTTCTGTTTGGTCTGGTAGCAGTTTTGACTACACAGTAGGGTGTGGGGTTTAGGGGTTTGGGACTATATGTGTGGAGGTTCTCAAAAGCATGGAGGCTAGAAGCCCCACTGGCTATGTGCAACCCAAAGAGGTGAGATTTTAGTCCATAACGAGATGACAAACATACATAGGGGGTTTATTCAATTGAATGAGACAGTGTGTCCAAACCTTTGACTGGTAGTGAAAATATTTGTAATTTACCTTCTGCCCAATGCATTATTCTTGATCATAGGGGAAGGCCATCTTAATCTTGCTACTGTACTAATTTATGACTTTTTTTAAATTTTATTTTGGAATCTTTGTCAATGTTTGTTTCCTGTTTCCTATGACTTATTCATTTGTTTTATGACTGAGTAGGTTTTTGGTTCTGCCATTGGTTATTATTTGGTTATTATTATTTTTTAATTATTCGATTTTTTTCCCCCTCTGTTAACGGTGTACTTTAAGTTTTCCTCATCGGTGCGATTTTTAAACCTCCCCTTTGTGAGGGACTATTCATTTTGTGTTGATGAAATTTGTATTTTTAATGCATTGATCTCTGTGTCCAGTTAATTCTGGACTGATACCTGCTCTCATATGTTTCAACTTATCTGGGTACAGGTTGTGGCAGCAGTTTTAGCAAGGAAGCCCAGACTTTCCTTTCCCCTACCGCTTCCACCAGCACTTCCAGGGGAATCCTAAAGCGTTCCCGGGCCAGCTGCGAGATATAATCCCTCTAGTGTATCCTGGGTCGGCCCCAGGGTCTCCTCCCACTTGGGGAGGAACACCTCCCGAACCACCTCCCCTGCGGCGTCCAGGAGGTATCCTTACCAGATGCCCGAACCACGTCAACTGGTTCCTTTTCATGCAGGGGAGCAGTGGTTCTACTTTTAGTCCCTCCCAGATGTCCAGGCTCCTCACCTTATCTCTAAGGGTGAGCCCAGCCATTCTATAAAGGAAACTCATTTTCGCCGTTTATACCTAAAGTCTCCTTCTTTCGGTCATGACCCAAAGCTCATAACAATCGGTGAGGGTAGGAACGTAGATTGGCCAGTAAATTGAAAGCGTCACCTTCCAGCTTAGCTCCCTCCACAATGGACTGGTTAAACGACTGCATCACTGCTGAAGTTGCCC
This sequence comes from Aeoliscus strigatus, assembly GCA_901007665.1. NCBI lineage: Eukaryota > Metazoa > Chordata > Actinopteri > Syngnathiformes > Centriscidae > Aeoliscus > Aeoliscus strigatus. The sequence goes on from CAAKHB010002309.1 coordinate 25,151, forward strand.
TAATCTTTCTGTTGATCTCTTGTTCCATCCTACTCTAACTCGTGAAAACATGACCCAGAAGTACTGAAACTCCTCCACTTGAGGCAGGACAAGTAGAGCGGTAGACTGCGCTTGAGTGGAAAAGTGAAATTTGTAATGAACAAAAAATTAAGTCATCAATGGAGTGAGTGAGTAGGCAGGTGGAAACGAGAAAGTCACTATTTATATAAAACTAACAATTTACACATGATTCTTGCTTTAACTGGATAGCATGCCGTTCACAGTTTAATGTTTTGTGTGTTCACACAAGCTCCTCCAAATAACAAGCCATGCTGCAGTGGTTTAAGACTTGTTCTATTTGTAAATTAGGTGATCTATCTCTAAGGATCATAGAAATAACAACAATCTGATGAGTCATGTGAATCTTCGTCAGGAAAAAAAAAAAAAAAAAAAACAGATTATTGATTTATTCTGGAAGTAATAGTGCTTTTTCTCTGTAATTAATGTGGGACCCTTATCCTAATCTCAAACACAGGTAGGGTTTTTTTTTATTAATATTAATTCATTATTATATTAATACATAGTCTTTTGTACTTATTTCTTACAAATCCCAGTAGGACACAGTGTGCTTATACTAACACTTTGCTAAGATTCCTTCCCTTTCAGACAATATTCTATTTGTTGAAATCACAATATCACAGTTTCATTCATTTGTTTTTTTAGATTAGTTTACTTAATTTTTTGTTAAGTGCAACAATAAAACTGTTCAAAAATCAGACACCAGTTTTCTTTCTCAGCATTACACCAACAGATTGTTCACATTAACTATGAAGTATTTTGTGACTGTGAACCCAGTGTTCTCTTTGAGCGTTACAAAATAAATATCGGGGAACAAAGCCAAAGTCCTCTATGATACGATCATCTGAACGCATTGTTCATTGTCTGGATATAGTTACATTATTCAATACCTGCTGTTCTACCAGACATTCATTTGCTTGGTGATTTATGATGGAGGTTAAGAGTTGTACTGAGCTGTAAACAGCAGTGCCATCATTGTCAGTAAGATGCTGTTGTATTTCCATTGCACCATCTTTGTGAATTCAAATCTGACCAATGGGATACAATCATACTTAGGTTTTATTAATAAAACATATGTGAACTGCTGTGACTTAAAGGGCATACAAAGAGTCACACAGAAACCCTTATTTTTACTGCAAAGTCATGAAAATGTCATTTGTGGGAAACAAGAACGAATATCAGAAGATGGTTGAGTTACTTAATTAATAGAATAGACAAGACTGGTTACATACTGGATAAATAAATCATGGAAGAAGGAACACATTTAGCTATGGAAAGAAATGAAAGTGTGTATTTGTGTGTGTATGTCAGTGCAAGAAAATGTGCATATGATGTCTTGCATCCTCTTTCTCTCACTCTGATCCATTTCAGGCCCATTGTATTGTCAGTTTGATTTATGTGGCGCCACACTTGCATCTCCCTACAATGTCAACCCAATGAAAAATATATGCAGCTGCTCATATAATGTGTGATGATATCAATGCTCTGATGAATGCCTTCAGCTCCATCTCCCTAAATAAGATGACTCCCATCCAACCCATTGAGGCAGCCATTAGCAAGACACCCAGCATGCTTGGAATGTTAATAGGATTAGTATTAGCATTTCATTCAGGTCGCCTACCTGTGTAGCATTAATGCTTTGATCTGCTCACACCGACTAGATACCAGGCCTGTAACAAGGGGTAACACGTGTCTTTGCTCCTTTGGTCAAAGTACAACAAGAAAAGAAGGTGGAAATGCGACTAGTTATGATTAATACATGGATATGAGAGCATAATGCTGCAGTTTTCCACAGCTACATTAGCCCTTCAGAAACTGCTAAAACAACAAGAAGAAAGACAGCCAGATGGGGAAAAAAATACCCATCAAAGCCATTTGCAGCTTAACATGGCAATGAAGAGTTTGCTTTGACGTAAATGGTCACATGATCTTGGTGATAATCACATGTATGTGCTGCAATTACAGCTGACCATTTAACATGCAAAATAGGATATAAATACTATATATTATATATAGTATTTAATCATTATTATTGTTGTCAATAATATTATAATAATAATTCTCATATAGTGACACCCTCTATTTGAATACCAGTGTAATGCGGTCATCCTTCTGCAAACTATTGATGCTGCCACCAACTGCAGCCCTCTACCTACTCTTCTTTGCTAAAGAGAACTTGAAACAATTCAAGTTCTTCCCAGGGGTTGTTACGACAAACAGCTTCAAACTTGTGCAGTGTCTCTTGTCATGCATTTTACAGGAGCTGAATTGGCTCGCTGGCACTTGAGATGTGAGCAGTTATAAGGTGAATTGTCAGGTCAGTTGGAAGGATGGTGAAGAGGAAGGCCACAACAAAGGAGGCTATTTGACTACAGAGGGTAAGTTATGTTAAATGACAGAAAATCAGCCTCTCATCAGTTTGCAACTATCAATGTGCACAGAAAGAATAGATGGGAAATAATAGCAGATATGTTGAAGCCTGGGAAATCCAGACATACCAACAAAAGGTACGTCTGGGCATGATCCTTTGGAGCTCAATAACTATGTCAAAAATCAGCGCAGACCAATCGCATTGGTCTATCTATATTTGGTGGGATCAAAACAATGTACAGAGTCACTGGACGGGGCACAGGCTGACGACAGTGCTGAGACTTTGGTGTCAATGAGTTGGACATTTCTTTAAAGAACGAACAAAAGACTTAATTTCCTTTTTGTCACCTCTTTCCGTCAACTCTTCCACTCTTGTCCAAATAAAACCTACTATTGATCATTTCTGTCGCTCTGATGACCATGTTCTTTGCGCTGATTGGTCATCACACTATCCAGTGATATTTAGTGATGTTTTGATATGCACCAGTTGGTGACACCCCTTGAGTTGGGAAGCTTGTAAGCTTTCCATGCAAAGAATGTAATGTAATTTTATTTTTGATAATAAAATTTTGTTCAAAATGCGATGGCAATTTGCGTAAACTATTTTTCTCTTTGGCAACAAACCAACGAATGCAGCATTTTGTAGTACTGGAATGAATTTTCTGATGCGATAAAGTGGGATATAACTAGTAGTAGTTCATTATAAATAGCTGTATTTAAACATGTAAATGAGCCTCATAATGCATGTTTTCTATTGCATATAACATTTGCTGGACTGAACCGCAGTGGTCTGTATATGTGTATAAATGAAATAAGAATGCGCCCAACACATGTATTGGACTAATTCTACTAGGTAGAGGTGAGATGTGTCACATTTTGAAAGCTAATGTGAAGAATTGATGGATGAGGTCTGAATTGATAATGGCAATTCAGTGACAATATGACAAGGTTTCTGCCATGTCACCCAAACACAGTTTATTACTTTTTGCCTTCTGTGTGCATATGACTACCGTTACCACTGATATTAACATAATCTCTGTCGCATTGTCTGTTGCAGAAAAAAATATCGGGGGCAAAAAATAACAATAAGAAGAAAAAGCAAGCACACTCATGAGTACAATACTAACTGGGTGCACAACTTGACAAAAGTCTTGAAAAAGGAAGGACAGTCGCCACTCACAGAATGTCCTTTTGGTTATTTTAATGATGTTCAGACTTCTGACGTCTGTACTGACTGTCCTTCCTGTTTCAATACAAAAAATGTTAAAAAAAAATGGGAAAAAAGAAAGAAAATGATACACAGCATGCTGTAGTGCAGCAATGAGAGAAATCATTCCTCAATCTCTCCCCTAAGCCACTAGAATGCATACTGTCCATACATTTCTCTCTCTCTCTTTTCAACATACACTCACTTTACATTGCACTCTTTTGTCACCGTATCCTCCACACTGCAATAGCATCTCTTGTTCTCTTGCCTTGATTTAATGCTGGCAGATGAGTCCGAGATGGAGCAATGGAGGAGTGGGGGAGTTGGGATGGTTTGACCTGCAGGTGTTTCCCTGTGAGCACAAAGACCTCTCCACAGGTCGATAATGCACACACTAATGGCTGTGAAGTGACTGGCCAGGAATGAGAAATAGCCCTCATCAGTTAGGGTAATGGTGTCCCAGGGCCCCTTCAGACCATTGAAGGGGAATACTGTCAGATCTGTGGCCTGTCCGTGTATACCTGCTCATGTTAATTACAAAGAGCTGTGGAGTTTCATTGGGCCGAATCTTTAGCTGTACATCATCATTATGCAGGTAAACGCAGAGGGTGAGAATGGATCAAATACAACTGTACAATTGTGGCGGGGTGATTCCCCCCCATGTGATTGTGGTGTGCCTCAGGACAAAGAGCCTTCTAATTCTCTGAAAGTTACTTGTTTGATCTCTGGCCCCACCAGAGACCTTGACCGCCTTATTAATTTTGATGATGTGAACATCCACTGATATCTGAATGGGTAAAAAAGGCAATTCTGAAACTTTTAGGCAAGATGCTATAGAAATAGAAGCCTATTATTATGAACTCACTGAGTGTTTGAAATCACATATGCTTTCATCTGTCAGACAAAATGTATGAGAGCAGTTGGTCCCCCCTTTATTATAGGCCATGTGTCTAAAGAAACACACCATGCCTGGTGGTGCCAGAAGACATTAGTAATAAAGCACAACATTTCTGATTCTCTGTTTTCCAACATGTTTTTCTTTCCAGTTAATCTCCAGATTGCATAGAATGTCGCTGGGTGGATGTTGTAGATAATCTGTGTTTCAAACAATTGGAAACAATAAAGGGCGATTTGTGCTATCACTGTAACTCAATTGTGATCAATTGTACTTGTGTCATCATGCTAGTCATGTTCATTCTGGTTGACAGTCATGCCAGTTTGAATCATTTGTTGACCCCGTTTGTCAACATTTAGTAAATAGCCATGATAATGCTTTCAGACAAACAGCTCACCTCCTTCACTTCCACTTCAGTACTATCTGATGCCAACATACAGGACAGCTTGATGTCATTCTATAAATGGCATCACAGGTTGCACGTCTATGTACACGACAGATGGTGAATTTAAATGTGCAAGTGTGACTTGATAGAGCAAGGTGGAGTAGGCCTGTGAACCATGATATTGTGCTATTTTAGACAACAGAGCAGATGCCATACTTATGAAACTCCACAGGACAGAAGGGGGAGGCATTGGGACCATAAAGGTCTTCATATTGCGTATAAATAAACTGACGTAGTAATGTGGGCTGTTCTGCTGAATCTGTGTCCTTTCCATTTACATCATGAACCATATGGTAACTGATCAGAAGTTTAATGCCATAAAATATAATAAAGATTCATAATTTGGAGGATACTGCACAGTGCAAGAGTCTGGGCTGCTCCTTCTCCATAAAGTAACACCAAAGACTTCAGTCTCCGATACTGACTGTCCAGACTGTCAGGACAGGTTAGTGACAGGAGAGGTTATAAAAAAAGAAAAAAAAAGTAGTACGTGGGACGGCCAGCTGGGTAGAATTGAAGTGAGTTGATTCAAGCCATGCTAGAACAGTGTAGTGGAAAAGCACCAACAGAGAGCTTATTGACCAGCTGCAGCTCGGTCTGGTCTGTGGACGACAAAGCTTTAGACTGGAAGTCTTGGCAAAGAGTGGTGAGGACAGCAGAGGCCATCCGGATTCAATATTCTAAGCGTCATGAGATAACTTGTTGTGAATGGGCTCTGTTCAGATAAAATGTTATTTGACTTGTTACCTTGTTACCTGACCATTTCCCTGGCCACGCCCACTATAAAGTAGACAATTTGATCTCTCTTCTGGCCTCTTTTATTCAGAGGTTCTACAGCGCAGAATGCAGAACAGCTAGGTTCTGCAATAACTTTACTCCACATGCCATCAGAATGTCCAAATAACACCCACATTCACACTGGTGTCTCACTTGGACTCAAGTGCAATATGCAATTATTGTGGTAGACTGCAATTCCCTAGGTGTACACTCTACAAAGGAATGACACTCTACATTAATGTGCAATATTCATATCATAATAAGTACGGTATATATTGCAGTATTTGCATAGCAAAACTATTCTGTAAATCTATAAAAATTAATTTTGCTCTATTCTTAGTCTATAGTATTCAACCGATTCTCGTTCATTATGTGCATTATCTGAGGAATATACAATGTCAATACAGTCTGTACAGTCAAAAATAAATATTTCAAACAATCTATTCACTACATCCTCTCAGATAAAATGAAAATGCTGATGAGGAAACTTACTTGTACATACATGGGCTCGTTCTGCAATGTTGCTGTAAGGCTATTACTATTTTACACACCTTTTTCAGTCATTTGAAGTTTTCAGCATCACCAAGCATTAAGAATCCTTTACATCTCTGGAAAATTACTGCACGTTTGGTGCAGATATGTAAAACAGGTAAAACGCTGCTATGAATACAAATGGCCATTACTCTTAAAAATGAGGCTCCAGATCAATACGGTAAGTTCTTTGGCTTTAATTGCACTCATTTAACTTGCATAACTTTGCGCAGATTTAGTTTGTTTAATTATGTTTAGCTCCTAACATTCAATATCTACTTGAAATTGAATTCTAAAAAAACAATTAATTTTGACAATGACTAATCATCTTAAACGCATATCCGTCCTACCACAAAAATTACTTACTGGCAGTGTAATGGGTTTTGTAAAGAATGATTCAGTAAAGACAAACCTTTTAACATATAGTTGTAGTGTTTTTCAACTGGGGCCTATTTTCCCATATTGTGTACAAGTGATGACATTGAGTCAAAAAGGACTGGATTAATCAGATTAATTTGATTTTGACCACAACAACCTGAATATTAATATCTGCAACTCATAACATCAGATTCATTTCTGGGTAACTTGGTTAACTTGGTAACTTCGTTGGCTACTTTTGTCTCTGTTGGTATGCCCCTTGTATTGATGTGTCAGTCAAAACTATTTGTTCAAACGAACAGATCTTTGGGCTGACCGAACCATACTGAGTGCAGCCGTGAGCGAGCAGAAGCTGCTGCTGCGACTGAACATGATTCGTTTGTCTCCTGGGAATAATTGATATGAATTATTATGATACTGAAAACTGTACCTGTATTTAAGTGAAGTGTATTTAAACACTAAGAGACAAATGTAGTAAAATTATATTACATTACAAGGCAAAACATTATCTATAATACAATACAGAGCATAGCGTAACATTCAATAAATAAATTAAAGACAATCGGAAGATTTAAAGTTTTATATATATACATATATACTGTATATATAGTAATGCCAAGTGTGAAGTACTGCATCATCATCACTGCAGTGAAACTGACAATAAAAAAAAGTGGAGACCAGAGGGTAGGCTGTGTGTTCAACGATTAATTCACCGAACAAATTAGTACTCCAAAGGGATACACAGTGAACAAACTATTATTCAATGAACTAGTACACAATGAACCTGAGCCTGGAGTGATCATGAGCGAAAACACTCAAGTGAGGTGTTTGGTGTCAATTTCCAACTTTTAGCATTTGGCTAACTTGCAACTTCATAACAACATCCCAGTCCGCCGTATTTAATCCAGTAAAGCTTTGCTAAGTATGTTGATCTCTGTAAGGTCCTTTCTTTAATACTGTCAGACATCAACAATGACCAGAGCCTCAGTGGCCCCCATGAGGTAAACAACTACAAAATGAAAATAACACCAAAGGCAAAACCACGAGAAAGGTAAATCAAATGCATGATGGAAGTGTCTCTGCTACAAGTCTGTTTACTGTGTCTAAATGTGTGGGAGACAGGTCAATTTCATATCAAACAAATAAAATATTAACAAGATCGATGAGTTAGAAAATGCTTTTGGCACTCTCTTTGATGCCCACTGAGTCAAAGCCACAGAGAGAGATGGTTCTCAGGATTTAATAACCCAGTTTGCAAAGGCAAGGAAGAGGACATGCCAATGCAAGAGCCATGCATTGACGAGATGTGTGGCTCTCGACCCTAGCTCTAGTTTTTGCTTCAGTATGCCCAGTACAATGTCCTGGCTCACAAGAAAATTACTGATTTGATGAATGAATTCATGTTCTACTATCAGAGGGCTGACCATGGTAGTGGATTATATTTTGTGCTTTGTGTGCAATGTGTGATGACCTGACAAGACGGAAATTCCAAGCAACTTTTTCTCATATTGAAGAATCAAAATTAATATTTGTTTTCGCCGTCCATTTTATGTAACTTTCTTTCTTTCTGTATATGGATTGCTAGGGGGTTGGAGACAATCCCAGCTGACGTTGGACAGGAGGCGGGTTACACCCAGATGACCATTCACATTCACCCCTACGGGCAGTTTTAGAGTTGTGCATGTCTTTGGATTGTGAGAGGAAGCTGGAGCACCCATAGAAAATCCACACACCCTCAGGGAGCCAGGACTGAACCCATGACACTCTGAGTGTAGGAAGGCAGGGACAACATGGAGCATGAAGAATGGACAGAATTGAAACCTAAGCCATTGTGGTAGCCTATGTCTTGTACTCTCTGGGTTTGAAATTTTGCATTTCCAAGTATTTCAATCAGTAAAGGGTTAATACAAACATATACAACTTGTCTAAAATTTGGGATTTTGATAGACACAATGATGATGAGACTGAGAGATGTTCACAAGTTCCTTGGACAAATGTACTGAAAGACAGGAATGTTGATAGCTAGAGAGAGAGTTACAGTTATTAGGCACTGAGTGGATGGCTGTGGCATCTGCATATTTGAAGTGGAGAGTTGTGGATTTGACAAGGACATCAGTATTCACCCCTGCGGAGCATCAGTAAGATAATAAAGGCGAGTGACTGTGAATTGTCAAACCTTAATACCTGGTCTTTTGGAGAGGAGAAGTCATTTATCCAGTGGATTAGTAATGAAGTGCAAATCCAAGTGCACAAAGCTGTGTGGGTAGTGAGAACCTCAAAACCAAACTATGATTAAGACTGACCCCATAGCACTGGAGAAGGCACATCAGGCAGAAATGCCAGGCAGGAAATTCACAATTGTACTATCACGTTACACACCATATAACAGAGCTTTGAAGTGCACGTTCATTTTACATTTTGCGATTACAACTGAACAAATCAACATTAGCAGATCAAATGTTTGTATACAATGGTAGAGTGGTTGCACTTGAGTCTTGTGTGTCAATGCCTCTATGGAGCCACATTAGGGAAAAAAATGAAAATAAAGGCACATGCAGTATGATGGACTGTTTTGGCAAAAAATAAATGTGAGGTAGAAATGCAATGCAAGCTGTCTTAAAAAAAAAAAAACAAAAAACAAAACATGGTTCAGAGCCAGCTGAAACATAACTGAAGGCAACTCAGTTTCTGAACAAATGCATTTTCCCCCAGTTGTTGATGTCTTGAGATGATGGATTGGATATGTGAAGCTGTGACTGTTTCCAGTCATTCTAATTATTTTATGTGTTCCCTGACTCCAAAGGAACACAAGAGCATACAGCTCCCACCGTGTTTGTACTTGTTATAGATATTTTTTTTCCCAGCAAAGTCATTTAAAAAATTATCACAGAGCCATTAAAACAAGTGACAATGGATGCGCAAACCTAGTAGACTATATCATGAAACATGAGTTCATACTCATACAAAATACAATACATTGTCAGAAGTTTTTCTGTTCGTTATTACACATGTTCTTCTGCAGATAATAACCCTTTCAATGCAAAATCCAACACAACATGATGCAGTCTGGTGTATCTAAACCATATTTGACTTAATTAGAAACATTCCTTTCCCTTCAGCTGAAAGCAATCCAGTAACGGAGAATGATCCACCACATATGCCCCAACATTTTTGGAGTGACGCACCCATGAAATTGGATCTTCTCATGCTTTCATTCAAACCTGTTATTCATACTCTATATCATCTGCAAATTTCCTGCACTATATGCAGTATTGTTTCACTGCCTGGTAAAAACAAGACAAACCATTTAGCTTTTGATTAACTATGCAATAAAACTGTCTTTTACTCTGAAATAAGAAGAACATACTTAAGTTTGTAGACAACTGTGGTTGTCTCTGGTCTCATCAGCAACCGTGATGAGACTCACTACAGGTGAACCATTGACAACACTTCCACCCACACACCACTTCTGCCCACTGACCATCAATGGTGCTGCTGTGCTGCTAGCGTTACATTTCTGGGTGTGCATATCTTGGAGGATCTTTCTGTGTGCTGTGTCTCAAATCTGAGTATTTTGAGTATGCAAGTGCGTTCACACTGAATGAGTATGCGAAAACGTAGTTTGGTAATTGCACACAACTCCCACACTCAAACGGACGAAAGGTTAAGTGTGAATTGATGCACATTTTCCACTGTCTCTGTATCTGTATCACTGTATCTTTCACTTTTTGTGAATTGGACACCAGCGGCATCACAGGGGATATAACCTACTGATGTTATCTTGCTAGCTAGTAAACCACGGCACATTTTCAGCCTGCATATGTTTGGTGCTTGTGTGTGATAAACTGTCATCTTCACTGTACAAGATTGTGGTTTACGATGAAGTGAAATCCGAGGCTTGATGTGTTAGTTAAAATTCACATCGGCGGTAAGTTTCATTTTCACATAATTTCGGGGTAAGTGTGCTGCAATGGCACTGCTTGATTTGAGACAGTACGACCCTGTTGAAATTTTGCGAACTTGGCAAATAAGTAGTGAACTACAAAGAAGTGTACTAATGGAAGTATGCTATTTCAGACACAGCATATGTCTCACAACACTGCATTACTGGCTCAACAAGCACAGGAACGCTTCTGGTTCAGAGCAAGAGCCCCAGTACCCATCATCACCCCATTCTATGTCGGCACCATCAAAAATATCCTGACCAGCCACATCACAGTGTAATTTGGAAAGTCCACCTAGTCCACCAGGCTGTCAGGAGGCTGAATACACACACAAACACAAACATAAACACACACATACACAGTGCACCAGTCACTTTAAATGTCTTTTACTGCTCTTGTCTGATATTATTTACAATAATGCACTGTGAATATTCATTTGTATTAATGTACATACAGTATCTCATATACCCTGTCTGTGCATTAGTATTGTACTTATTTTATTTGATTATTGAGTCAATAGGACCGATATTTCAATTTTGTGTATGTTGGGTACAAAAGACAGTAACTGACAAAAAAGCTGACATTGCCTTTTTGACACTCAAAAAACTCATTGTTTTGCATACTATTATTAGTAATAGCGGTAGTTGTAGTGGTTGTAGGATTTTTGTTTCATCATCGTTGCTCTAGCGTCTGGACAGTGGAGTTGTGTACTTCACAAGATGAAGCAAAGAAGGATCAAAGGCTGGGCTCTTTGAAACTGCAGAAAAGTAATAGCAAATCTCTCCAATGTGTGAAAGAGTCAAGAGCCTCTTAATACCCAAACTCCTGCTATAATGGCATTGAAAAAAACAATGCCTCATTATTCCAGGTCTTTTGTTTACACAGATGCACAAAAAACATAATGCATAATGTTATATGCATTGGATAGCATGTTAGCATTCTGTGGTGTGTAACAACAACACTTGTGACTGCTGTAATGTGTACCTGTAAAGCCAGGCCTTTCATTCAACAGACGAGGATTCAGTTTGGTGACACTCCCAAATTAATGATACAAATAGCAACAGGTTTATGTGTGCTTAGGAAAGTGAATGTGGTCCTAATGCAGTTCTCTCCACTGTATGATATCTCTTTACTCTGTTCTTCTCTTCATCTTTCCTGAGCTGTGCGGGGTGCCTATTGATTGCTTTGCAACAGGAATAAGTGCCAAAATTAGTGTGATCTCTCTCTCTCACACACACACACACTTGGAAAAGGATCCTCAGACATATTTCAAAGTCTGGATAAAAAAAAGAAAAGGGATTGGTCAGAATCATCTCCAACTGTGGTTATGCCAAAAAGTACATTATTCCTTTTCGAACTATCCTGATTCTTTTTCTCACAGATCAAAACAACACTCAGCTAGTCTGTATATTTCAATCAGGAAAGACAGATGGATTAGTGAAGGAATATTTATTTTGCATAGCATGTGATGATTAGATCTTGAAGAGTCCTTTCGCACTTGAACACACCAGGGAATTCTCAAGGTTTCGTAGAACAATGACCTGAGCAGCATCGAGCGATAGTCCCCCCAGGGAGTTCACACACTGGTGGTAGTGGCAGCAGACCAGCACTACGTGTTGCATGACAGACAAAATGTAACTGATGATCTAAAATGGGAGGTAAAGGTGAGGTGGAGGGAGCGCACACCAGCACGAAAGGGTCTGAAAACTGAGAGAGAATATGTCGTAAAGAGAAAGTAGAGGCTGATAGGCCGGACAATGAAGATGTAATCACCGCACATCGGACCGAGGTGAACAGCTGAATTGCTTTTTTAAAAAGGTGGTTGGTCATATATTTATTTTTGTCTTTAACCAATGCTGTACGCAGCAAACAACAGTTCCTACTGACGCAATAGTTACTGTTGTCACAATCAGAGGAGACATATTGTACTTCAGGGTGGAAGTGGAGCAGAACTTCATCTTGGTTTCATGGTGCTGGAATCATTTATTTCTAAAGTTTCTAAAGCAACATCTTTTTTATTGTTTATTATTTCAACATGGCCCAAAAACTCTGTTGTAGTTGCGAATACAGCGACCCAAGATGAATGATGTAAAGTAGCATTTGAACAGCATGAAATTTAAATATTAGCCAGAGAACGTCTAATGCAGTGCCTCTACCTCCAGTAGGGAATAGGACCCATATGTTTTCATCTCATTGCGAAAAGGATTGTTTGGGGTTAGGATTAGGGTTCCACTAACTATCAGCACTGCTACCTACAACTACACATAACAGATAGATAGATACAGGTTAGTGCCATTACCATTACTGCAAAATCACAGAGCTATGCCAACGACAAATAAACTAATTTTCGCTCATTTAACAAAACAGTCCTACTGCGTTCAAACATCTGTTTAGCCGTACAATAGCTGACATCTGAAAGCTGCCATTACAATGTTAAACACAGTAGTACAGAATCCGCGAATGGCGGCTGGCCATCTTTTCATTCTGCACATTCTGTGCCAAACCTCCCTCTGTCTCTGCAATGGCATCTCCACTGAGCTCTTTGTGGGAAAAATACAACAGGCTGAGCTGTCATTGTAAACTCACAGATATGATGAACTGTTTTGGTCACCAGAGTGACCAAAGATTCAAGGCACAACTGCATATTTTTCAACAAAAATTGCAGTGGTCTAAACTGTCCCATTATTCCTCTGCACTTGGCCCTTGAAGTTGTGGGGGATTCTACCTATTTGCAGATAATGGTCGCAGACCATCTATAACGTTCTCAGAAATCAGACACCGCAAACATACTAAATTTATGGAGGACTTGCTGATAAATCCTTTTGAAATGTAACGCTGTCTTCTCAATAGTAGCTTGAAATGCTATGCTAACAAGATTACTAAGAGGAATGCCAGAGCATGTATTGCGGAAATTTGCAGATAAGAAGAGTTCAGTGTCAGTACCCAGTGTTCTTCCCAGAATCTCATGAATATGGCCTATTGAGCACAGACATTTTTTTCCCTGCTGAATTTGTACCATGGCTACTTGAACAGAACGCTTTACAACAGACAGCCTTTTTCAAACAGCTTTATAGTTCAAAAGTCAGGGGTACAATATTGATATAGTCTGAAAACAGAAGAATTACCAGTATCAAGAACAAAATGAACAAAATGCAGAAATAAGTCAGAGGAAAGACTTAAATACATTTAGTCTAAGTTTATTTTGTACATAAATGTAGAGTTTTCATATTTTTAATATGCAGCGTATTTTATAGTTGAGGTGTTTAATTTGCAAAAAAAAAAGTTAAAGAAAAAGTGAAGATTTGTCATTTGAAATTTGTGATGAATGGATTTGGGACTTTGCAAGTAACTTAATTAAATTGACATTTATTCATTGATGAATAACAGTTCAAGGATGATTTAATGTGATGAAGTGATGAACTTCCTCCTCCCCTCCCCCGTCAGCACCACCTATGATCAGAGCAGCACAGGTATGTGGAGCGCTGATGAGGCTGTGCCCCAACAAAGCAGCAGATCCAGATGGAGCAACCCTGCATCTCCTGAAGGCCTGCGCATTAGAGCTATGACACCCCCTACAGCGCATCTTCAACCTGAGCAAAGGAGGGTTCCCCAGATATGTCCCCATGAAGTCACATCCTGGTGAGTTAAATGGCCGGTTGCCCTGACGTCACATGTGCAGAAGACCATGGAATGGCTGCTGCTCCACCACCTGAGGCCACAGACCCATCACTCTCTGGATCCTTTGCTTATCGAGGGAAGGTGGGAGTAGAGGATGCCATCAACTTCTTGCTCCACCGATCTCTCTCTCATCTGGACTGAGGCAGTGGTGCTGTGACGATTACATTTTATGGACTTCTCCAACGCCTTTAACACCATCCAGCCTCTGCTCCTCAGGGACAAAATGACAGAGACGGGAGTTGATTCACACGTGGTGGAGTGGAGACCAGCATACCTCAGTATATGCGACTGGGGGAATGCAGGCCTGACGCTGTGATCAGCAGCACAGGAGCACCTCAGGGAACTGTTCTCTCTCTGGACCTGTTCACCCTGTACATGTCCGACTTTCAGTACAACTGAGCTCTGCCACATGCATTCTGTAATTTCGCAGATGACACAGCCATCGTGGGTTGCGTCAGGAGTGGAAAGGTGCATTCACCTGGATTTTAACACCACCAAGACCAGGGACATGGTGGTGGACTTTAAGAGAACCACAACGAACCCTGAGCCTGTCATCATCAAAAGAGACTGTTTAGAGGTGATGCACCACCTAGAGAAACCTGGGAGTGCAGCTGGATGATAAACTGGACTGAACTGCCAACACAGACGCTCTATGCAAGATTAGACAGAACCATCAGTATTTCCTCCGAAGGCTGGCATCCTTCAACATCTGTTCAAACAGCTGCAGACCTTTTACCAGTCCATGGTAGCGAGTGCTCTCCTGTACGTTGTAGTGTGATTGCGAGGGCAAACTTAAGAAGAAGGACGCCGACGAAGAAGGACGAAGGCAGGCTCTGTTGTTGGCATGGAGCTGGATAGCCTGACATCTGTGGCAGAGTGTCGGAGGCTGAACAGGCTCCTGGCCATCATAGACATTCCAGAACATCAGGAGCAGCTTCAGTGACAGATTGTTGTCGATGTCCTGCGCCACTGACACAGACTGAGGAGATTGTTCCTCCCCCAAGCCATGAGGCCCTATAACACCTCTCAGACACTGGAACTTGTTGATGGAAGTTGGATCTATTCCACTTACTCTCTTTCTTTTAGTGACCATATTTGATTGTGTTGTTGCTTTCTGGGTTCTTCATTCCCCCTGTTTCCTCATTCTTATTTGTATCGTGCTTCTAGAAATGTACCAGTAATCTATCAGTCAAACAACACAGCATTTGAAAAACTAGTTTGAGAAGGGATTATATAAGATAAGGGTATTAATCATTCATCAATCATTAATTTCCTTAAATCCCTGTTGTGTGGCATTAATGGGAATCTTGTCCTTCACAAGCAAGTGATGGCCTCTCTGTGCCTCTTGGCTTTTCACAGACTTCACACATTAAACAGCAACTGGTCTGCTTGTTTGTACACAACAGAAGCTTGTTCAGCAAGAAATATACACACATATACATATACATATACAATTCAACACAAAAAATAGCCATTACAGTATTACAGGGAGAGTGAGTTCTAAATATGACCTTAGTTGTATTCAGAATGACAGCAGACTGTATAATAAGCTACAAATCCCTCAATCCCCACCCAGGGCTTCCCATGTTAAGGATTTTCAGACAATACAAACAACCATCCTCACACGACACAACTGGGGTGACAAGGTTTGCAATCAGAGGTGACTGTTTCATGTCTTAGGCTCCTTCAGCTTTTCACTCTTACATAAATCCATAGTTAGAAGTTAACATTTCACTGGAGGTACACACACCTTGAAATGAACTTCAAAAACAAACTAGAAGATGTATGCACATTCTCATCTTGTGCCATAGCGATTGATGTCTGCTTCCAATGTACTTCAGATGACAACCTTTAGCATCTATATTAGACAGTAGGCAAATGTGAATCTCTTCACTTCATTGTGAGACACACAGAGCTGCTGATCCAGCCGCTGTGTGAGTGGCATCAAACTCAGGCAGGACTTGGCAGTTTGCCCACACCCAGCTGAGATGAGAGTGCTCCTGACTGAACTGACAGTAACATGTCCTGCATTATTGGCTTGACTGGCTGTTCAACAGAAGTCTGAAGAATTTACTGTTACATCAGAAAATATTTTCAATATACTGACTCATGTGTAATTCTAAAGCAGTGTTTTGAATTTACACATTGTACTAGATGATGAACTACAACCTTGCAATAGAAATGTATTCTTTTCAAATATTGTATTAGTTTGTAAATTCTCATTTTGTCAAAACTTTTTTAGACAGACAGAACAGACAGATTCAGATCTCAAATAGACTCTGCTCCCACTCAAACCTGGACACTTTCATTCAAAACCTTATATTTGGCATGAAGAATTGATATAAGCCCTATAGAAGCTTTCTCCAGCTGCTTCCTGATGTGAATTGAATGAAATACTTTGGCTTTGGCCTGAGGATGTGAAAACCAATCTGGAGCTCATAGGTGACAGCCTATGGATAAATAATGTAAGTAGTAGACGATAGTAGACTTTATTGAAGTTTTTTTGTGCAAGTAGACTATGGATCACAATAGTGAGCATCTGTGTGCCTTGGGATAAAATGTCTTAGCAGTGTCAAGGTCCTAAAGTGACATTTGTCAGTAGGACTGACTAGCATTCCAAATGAATCATATAACCTTTATGAAATGATAATCGTGGGCCGTTAAATCTCTCCATACCAAGAACAACACAATACAGTATAAATTACCTCCTGTCATTGTTTAAATCACACATACTCGGTTTAGTATTCATCATTCATCACAATCTTAAATTTGTTTATAAATGTCTACAGGGTATTTATTGACATACCATTGATAAATGCTGAATATTTGAAAGCATGATGTTCCATTTTAAATTCTTAATCTTAAGTTCCACCAGAGACTTGGTTAACATTAAAACATATCGGTTGAAGAAAGCCTTGATAGATAATAATAATAATAACAATAATAATAATAATAACGGATTGTGACCTGAATGGCAGGGTCTGGTAATTTTATGTTTTTTGAGTGTGTGTCCATTTTAATTGATTGGTTGGTCACTTACCATTTCGTTTCCATCATAATAATGATTGTCTGGCTTTCTAGTTAAATTTATAAAGTTTCTAGTTAAAGTTTCTAGTTAAATAAATACATAAATATCCTTAGGCTATAGAAAGTACATAGCACAGTAGTATCATATTAACAGATAATGGCAAGAATTAAAAATGGGGAGGAAGAGAGGGGCCATGGGACTGTTTCTACTATGAGCCTGTAAGAACAACTTGATATAAACTGAGGATGGCTTAGCTATGACTACATATTGTGTGAATTACTCTGGTAGATGGTACCTACATACACATGGTACCTACGTACAGAGGTCCACTGTAACCCCACCCAACAGAACTGTCCCAATGTGAAAAATAAAAAGAAATAAAAACATGAAAAAAGGGCACATGTGAGATCAAAATAAATTCAATTTGAGATTAAATTTTCAATTTGGATTCAAAATGAACATGCCTTTTATCACACTTGAGCAAGAGTATCCGGTAGCAAATGTTTTAAAACTATTAAAGCATGATAAATACATGATGAATGTTTCATTCTGGCAAAACATGAACAATGTGACTATTTTGATATTCATTTTGATTTTTAATATATACTAAATGTCCTGACTTGCTTTCTCATGAACGTTCAAAACCTGCTGAAACACATAAGGAACCTGCAGGACCAGCTGTGTCAGCGCCATGAATGTTGAGCCTTTAAAAGATTGCTGAACAGAATCACTGACTCTGCTCAGTCTCATCAGCTTCCTCCCCTCTGATTTTCTAGCTGGAGATTAATCTCCAGAAAACAGATGCAAAAACCTGATAGTTGCCAAATATTCCATTTACACTTTAGTGATGGAAGTCACCATCCTTATCCTGTAAAGTTATACTGTCCAAAATGCGAAGGGGATAACAAATGAGGAGTCTCTCTCATTGAAGCACTGGATCAATTTGGCCAGAATATGACATAGGCAGGGCAACACGATTCCTGCCATAGGCTCTTCCTATGTGGAGTTTGCATGCTGTCTCCGTGTCTGCGTGGGTTCTCCGGCTGGTTGTCGGTCTTTCATGTGGCCCTGTGATGAGATGTCCCGGGTGTACCTGGTGTCCACCTGTTGACAACTGGGATCGGCACCAGCATGACAGTGACCCATACCCAGAATAAACAGAAGATGATGAATGAAAGAATGACTTAGGCAATTACGCTGTTAGGCCAATGATATGTTACAATTTTTAACCACTTCTAATTACTTTTACTTATTTCTTGAGAAAGAAACAATGAGTTGTTTTGACAAATGACCATGCAATGCAGGATAAATGCCAATCAAACCTCTTGGGCTTCAATATCTGTATATAAGGACAATGATGAATTGAAATGATTAATGCTGCCGTACATTTCCTATGCTATACTTTCTTCTCCTTCTCCAGTCATTTTGTTGCTTTGTAATAGAAACACTCACTGGACTCCTGTTATCTCTGTTCCCTAGTGACAGTCTGCATTGAGTTGAATGTTTCAGATCTTGTCCTTTTGTTTTGCAAAAGTGGAAAAATGCTTCATGTGATATTTAGAAAATGGACACATCAAGGAAGGTGGTATGAATGAGTGTATGCACATCACAAACTAAATTGTTACGTTTCAAAGTTAGCCACCCTCTGGTGGTTGTATAAATAATGATGGTGTCAAAGGTGCGTCACTGTCAAGTAACAAAAGCATTTTTGGTTTGCAAATCATGTGCTGCACCAAACTGAACTTTATTTTCAAGAATAATTCCAGTTAGATTAGAGGAAAGACAGTACTGCAGGCATTAGCAGCCATTAGCATACAGAAAACCTACAATGAATGTGACATGTCTCCTCCACAGTTACATTAGGAAACTGAGTGACTGTTCCAGGTTTCCTTTGAGTCACATACATTGAGACAAAAATACAAAAAAAGCATTTTTTTAATAAAGTATTGATTCCACAATACACACACACAAAAACTTCTTCATCAAGGGAGTATTGCTGTATTCATTCATTGCCAGCAAACACATGCTAGATATACTCTTGTTGTAATCAACACATCTGTTGACACAGGCTGTATATTGCATTGCAGTAGCACAGTGATTTTGTTTGACATCTTTGATTGTCCTTTGTAACAAATAAGGAAGGCCTGAGCCTGCTGAAAGTACACTGCTTTTATTATGTAGGCTAACATGTTATGACATGTTAAATATATATCATCTGATTTAACATGTTTAAACAGTAAGTAAGCGCATTGGCTAATCTGATTGGAATTATGGCAAATTTATTACATTTCATTTCGTTACATAATCACCAAACATAGCATTTAGGACGCCGAGCAAATTACATGTGCATTCTGAAGATAACATTTTCACACCTGAAATTACAGTCTGCTCTGCTGTGCATGACTCTCTAAAAAAGGCATTTTGAATGATGGATAGTCAACGTAGACATTAGTTTATAAACTGGAAACAACCTGCCTTCTTCAGAGCTTTCTCTATATTATAATAAATAATAATAATAAAATAAATATGTACTGCACAGGGAGGTCTGGAGGCTATATTGTTTGGATTAACTGTATTCTAAATAGGGCAGACCTTGCCACTAAGGTAAGAGGTATTTACTCTAAACTATATTTTCACAAAATGGATCATAAAGCAAAATCTTAAAATCTGTCTTATCAGTCTGCTTATCGGGCACTGGTAAATTATTTAGATTTTCATATAAACTATACTGCATCAGCTCATTTGCATTTCATGATCAAACACTAATATTCTCCCTCATAAGACTGTCAGAATATTATGTGAACTGCTCCAGGGATCATTCTGCAGAAGTTGATGCTTTCTCTCAAATTGCAGAATGCAAGCAAAGTGCAAATTCTTTCCCTTGAGGTGAGGAGGCCAGTAATCCTTTACCCACATTACTGAAAAGATGCAATGATAAACTCTCTGTCTTAGAGGCAAGTCATTTAGCCTCCTCCTACCACAGCCATGTAGTTTGTCACTGCACAGTCATACCGTGGCGATGCCGGAGGAGAGCAAGGGGGATGAATGTCATGTGAAAGTCAATGGACAGAACGGAATTAAGATGGCAGTTTAAGACAAATTTTCCACAATGGAGCTTGTGATTAGAAGACATTAAAAAGCTCATGGCCACCAGGGACTTAATCACACTGAAGACAATGATGAACATAAAGCTGTATAGGAGAAGTTGGGAAAATTACAGGAAAATTGTGCATAACATGGAAAAAACAGAGCTCATCATGGCACAAACTGTACATATGAATGTATTACTGAATGGGAATACTAAGTACTAGCACTGCATTGTCTTAATTTCAAAAGTCCCACTAGCATAGGCGTTCTTTGTCGCATAGGTATCTTGACCACTCTTGACCACGTCAACTAAAATGATCCTGGTTCTCGAACGCAATCAACCACGTGGGTTCAACCCACTGATCCCTCATTGATTTTACTCCATCAGTTTCCTCAGTTTGTGACCCCTAATGGTAAAAGAAGATTATGATTGATCATTGATTCATCTTCCTCCACTTATTTTTGGTTAGGGGTCCTGGGTCATGCTGGGGCCGATTCCAGCTGTCAAGCTGGACAGCGGGGTACACCCTGGACAAGTCGCAAGCTCATTGCAGGGCCACATGAAAGACAGACAACCACCCACCCACACACCTATGGAAAATTTTTAGTGACCAATTAACCTCAGCATGCTTTTGGAGGTGGGAGGAAGCTGGAGAACATG
Source organism: Aeoliscus strigatus (assembly GCA_901007665.1). Classification (NCBI taxonomy): domain Eukaryota; kingdom Metazoa; phylum Chordata; class Actinopteri; order Syngnathiformes; family Centriscidae; genus Aeoliscus; species Aeoliscus strigatus. The sequence continues at coordinate 46,209 of CAAKHB010002309.1, forward strand.
GAGAGAACCCACGCGGACACAGGGAGCGCATGCAAACACCACATAGAAAGGGCCCAGGCCAGGAAGCGGACCTGGGACCTTCTTGCTCCACCGTGTCACCCTATGATGCAATTGTGCCTTCCAATTACTTTCTATTTGTGGGTTATATGGTAACTGTTTATCACAGCCAGACATGTGTCTTGTTTTCCCCATGACTGGCCAAATTTTAAAACCTTAGTGGCCCTTCTAATTTTCGTTGTTTGCCATTTTAACCGCATGGCAAGATATTTAGAGATTTCAAGAAAAATAGCATCAACAGTAATTATCAGCACACTCAATGAGTAAGAGGAGATCTGAGAGAATTAAAGCATTAATCATTGTTATCATGACCAGAGCCAGTTTCAGTGCACTGCAGTGTGTGGGTTGCATTAATGTGGGTGGGATCATGGTTGCATCTGTAAAATTGACTACACTGTTAAATGACCAGGGAGAAGAGATGCATCTTTGTAGGTGTGCATGAACAGGTTACTCTGTTATCATCAATATATGTAAGAGAAAATGTGTAAAACAGGAAAAAGAACACCGCATGATAGCAAAAACAGTTGCATTACTTACTGTTATAATGATGATACAAGAGAATCAGTTAAAAAAACCCTGGGGGGTACTAGCCATGCTGAAGTCCACTTGACTGATTGCCTGTAAATCAGACAAATGGAAATGAGATGCGTAGCATAGTTGTTTATGAATACATAATATTGTCTCCTACTGTGTTTAAGGTCAGGTATTAGATATTAAGGAATTACACTGTCCAAGTGTACCGTACATCCAAATGGAACTCTTGGTATCTTGCTGTATGCGTATGCAATTGGTTGAATGTGAGGATGAGTTCCAAAAGATGTGAAATTTGTTAAAGACTTGTTGCCCTAGGTGGAGGTTGTTGTACTCAGATGAACCATTTCATCAGTTTCGTCTAAACTTCTTCGAGTTGCCTAATTTTTATCTTGTCAGTACTGGAATATACATCTAGATACAAGAATTTGGGATTTACCCTTGGCATGGTCCGGTTCTAGTCAGGCGTATATGAGGGGGTTATTAGAAATGTGAAGGGGGTATCATGCATCATCATTTTCAGACCTATGGCTGGAAAAAAACAGTTGGATTGTTTGTTTTGTGTTCTTATTGTTTACCTTTTTTATTGTTTGTTTGTTTTTGGGTTGTATGGTGATTTACTGTGATTTACAGCTTAAGAAAGGTGTTGTATGTTATAGCATTTTAGAGAATTAACTTTTTACTCATCATTACTCAATCATTCAGAAGATT
>CAAKHB010002309.1:47912-58404 GCA_901007665.1 Aeoliscus strigatus
TTACCTTTTTTATTGTTTGTTTGTTTTTGGGTTGTATGGTGATTTACTGTGATTTACAGCTTAAGAAAGGTGTTGTATGTTATAGCATTTTAGAGAATTAACTTTTTACTCATCATTACTCAATCATTCAGAAGATTGTTATTTTTGCTCATGCCAGTATTGACTAACAGTCATGATAACCTTTGTGAATCCTTCATTCAAGAGCATGCTTGAGCATTTCAGACTAATTACTGTTTGCAAATGAATGGGTCCACTTGGGAGAGGCTGAGTTTGTGACATCGCTCCATTTTCAGAGTGCATATTTTATTACATCTATCACAATTAGAAGGAACAGGGTTGAGTTAAAGCAAAGTTATATAAAATTTCTAACCAAGCTATAAATGGCAAATAGTGAGGAAAAACAGCCCCACACTATAAAGGTTATTCAACATAATGATAAAGTGCTTAAATGTTTGGATGAAAGTGAGAACTACTCACACTGATGATGGTGTTGCTCACCAAAATATTCCCACCATGACTACAAATAATAATAGAAACAATCAGATTCAAGTAAGTGATTTTTCCATTAACATAGATTTTTCTCAGGTTTTCTGATAATACTCTTACATAATGTGACAATTAAGTATTCACCTTAAAGCATAAGCTAGTTGTCTTTTTATATTGAGGTCAATATTTTAAACTTTAGACATTTATTGTCACAAACTATATAGGTTAGTACTCAAACATAAGGCAAAAAAATATGTTGTTCTTGAGTAGTGTAAAAAACACTTTCCGTCCACTTGTTTTTCTTCTCCACTCTGTTAATATTATAAATGAGAAGACATATCAAATAAAACGCTGGAATTTTTCAATATCATTTTACATAGCTATTTTGTTGCATTGCTCTCTAAAACTTATTGTATCATGAAAAGAAGTGCACAATGATTTTGTTGTGATCATTTATCATGGACAATCATGGATCATGGACAAAAAAACGTTTTTTATTGTGACTATTGTCAATTTGACTGTGATGCCTTCAAAATTCATTGAACATTAAATACAAATACAAACAATGCAAGTGGTCGAGAAATTAACATTAACAAATTCAATGTGACATACCTGTATTGTTCTGTATCATACTCCGATAGAACACGTGCACAGTCTAGGCTCTAATTGGTAAATCCTTTCAGAATGCTATTTCAACATTTAAAATGTATTTCTACAAACAAAGTTACTCTGTGAATTTTCACAGAATACAAAGATCCGGTCTTCACCAAGGCATGGGTGAAGGTAACCCGATGTCAATGTTCTAGTGTTATGAGTGAGTCAAGTATAAATGTAAACTGTATACTTACAGTCTATAGAGCAATGATTACTGGTATGGGTGACACTGTGATGCAGTGGTTAGCGCTGTCGGCTCATAGCTAGAAGGTCCCTGGCTGGGAGCTTTGTGTGTGGAGTTTGCGTGCTCTCCCCTTGTCTGCGTGGGTTTTCGCTGGGTGCTCCGGCTTCCCCTGGCTCTAGCACAACTGCAGCCTTTAACTGGAACAAGTGAAAGATGATGAATGGGTGAATGGATGAATGAATGATTCCTGGTTTGCCACACATATCAAGGCTGGGCCTAGAGAACATGTCTACTCCCAAAAATGCTGGTGCTAGATCATTCTGTTGCTCATAATGTCACTACAGTTTTCATTGCTGATGTTCTCTGACTGAAAGTGTTTTATAAAATCTGGAAGAAATGGTAACTGAATAATCAGAGTCAACTGGTGTGAATGTGGTTACTGTTTAACAAAAGCGGAAAAACAAAATGACAGCAAAAAAAAATAAATATGTTGGCGTTTCTTAACAATCTGATCTGTAGTCTGATATATTAAAAGGAACAATCAAAGAAAACTTTTAAAATTATTCTTTGCTCAACTCAAAATGGGTTAATTAATGTCACTGCACATCTGAATCATAATGAGATGAACCAACACTGCTGGTGTTAGACTTTTCCAGACAATCAGAATAACACTCCATTCTCAAGCAATCTGCTTATTTTCAATTAGGTCTGAAATGAGAAACACTCAGGCAGTGTGGGAGAGGAAGAGTACCTCTCTTAAAGTCTGCCATGGCCTGGTGCTTACTAAACAAAACACACAAACTGGGCCTGATTTATTAACATTTAAACAGAAATGCTCATACTCTCCAAATATTTGATTGTGAGAAATTATTTGATAACTTGTACATCTTGTACATCTTGTGTATGTTTGCGAATCAGAACCATTATAAACTGACAGGTGCCTTTTTTCCTCCATACAAGGACATCCATGTGGCATAGAATAAGTGTTGACCAAACTATTGCTTTTTGTGACTTTCTTTGATTGTGAGTTGAGGACCCAAAGGCCTTCCAGCAGGCGTACGGTGACGTCATCATATTCACACTCTTTGATTGGATAGAGCTAGCAGAGCTAACGGCCACTGTTGGAGTTGAATGCGCAAAAAATATATTTGAATTGATTTAATGGCCGTTTTGTAACCCTATAAGCTATTTCAAGATGGACTTTTCAAGAAAAGCTGGACATTGTAAAGAAATGTTGGGCAGCTCTGAATCTAGCAAGAATGTCACAGTCTGGAAAAGACTCCAGCGTCTGGGAGCGTAGCGGACTCGGAATGTCCACAGTCATGAGAGCTCCCATCGGCGAGTAGTTTCCCATGTCATTTTGTGTTGTTTACATTTTGCACATATGAAACTTGCAGGTATGTCTGCAAGTTGAGTCTGCACGGACTTCTGCGCAGTCCAAAACAAGATGCGGGGCAACAACCAAAACCCGCAGGGCAGGAGGCCCTCGAGGACCTCTTGATCATATTCCAGTATGTTCAATGGGGTTCAGGTCTGGATATTCGGCTGGCCGTGACCGAGTCTTGATTTGGTTGATCTTCATCCACACCTTGATTGACCCATCTTTGTGGCATGGAGTATTGCCCTGCTGGAAAAGAAAAATCCTTAGAGCAGTGGGAGGACAACTGTATATGTGACTTTGAATCATGTTTCGTGATTGAATAATGCCCAATTCTGCCCTTGCTAAAGTACATCCAAACCACAAAATGCCACCAAATTTCACAATTGGTATGAGATAGATAGATAGATAGATAGATATGAGAGATAGAGTTGGGATTAGAGCTAGGGTTAAAGGTATGGCTGGAGCTAAAGTTACAGTCGGCGGTAGAGTTGGCTTTAGAGCTAGGCTTAGATTTGGAGGTAGAGCTAGGCTTGGAACTAGGATTAGTTTTGGGATTTGAGGTAGGATTAGGGTTGAGGTACAGTTGTGTTTAGAGTTTTAAAATAGTGTTAGAGCACTACAGCTAGCCTTAGGGTTTGAGCTAGGGTTTGGGTTACAGCTCGGGTTAATGTTAGGGTTAGAATTGTGGTTAGGGTTAGTGTTACAGCTAGCGTTAGGGTTTGAGCTCGGTTTAATGTTTCAGCTAGGGTTAGGGTTGGAGCTAGGGTTCCGGATACAGCTAGGGTTAGGGTTAGGGTTGGCGCTAGGGTTAGGATTACAGCTCGGGTTACAGCTTGGGTTAGGGTTTTGGTTAGGGATAGGGTTACAGCTAGGGTTAGGGTTGGAGCTAGGGTTAAGGATACAGCTAGGTTCATTGTTAAAGACAGGGTTAGGGTTAGAGTTGAAGCTAGTGTTAATGTTATAGCTAGGGTTAGAGTTACAGCTAGGGTTTGGGTTGGAGCTGGGGTTACTATTACAGCTCAGGTTACAGCTCGGGTTAGGGTTGGAGTTAGGGTTGGAGCTAGGGTTAGGGTTGGAGCTAGGATTAAGGGATACAGCTAGGTTCATTGTTAAAAATAGGGTTAGGGTTAGAGTTGAAGCTAGTGTTTATGTTATAGCTAGGGTTAGAGTTACAGCTAGGGTTTGGGTTGGAGCTAGGTGTAGGGTTGGAAATAGTGTTAGGGTTGGAGCTAGGGTTTGGGTTACAGCTCGGGTTAATGTTAGGGTTGCAACTAGGGTTAGGGTTAGAATTGTGGTTAGGGTTAGGGTTACAGCTAGCGTTAGGGTTTGAGCTAGTTTTAATGTTACAGCTAGGGTTAGGTTTAGGGTTGGAGCTAGGTGTAGGGTTGGGGCTAGGATTGGGGATACAGCTAGTTTAATTGTTAAAGCTAGGGTTAGGGTTGGAGCTAGGTTTAGGGTTAAAGCTAGGGTTAGGGTTGGAGCTAGGGTTAAGGTTTGAGCTAGGTTTAATGTTACAGCTGGTGTTAGGGTTGGAGCTAGCATTAATGTAAGTGTTAGTGTTAGGGTTCAAGCTTGGTTTAGGCCCAAACATTGCTGTAGTATTTCCCATTGTTGTGTTGTCAAATTAATCCAAACATTAGGTCATGCTAATATTTATTATGATGTTTACTATTTTTAATATCAGCACAGTAGGATGAGGATATCAGGCTTTTTTTTTTTACACAGTATTCCAATACAGATGAATATTCATTATCCTAATAGTTGAAATTGTTCTGCATATAAATAGTTCTTTTCATTAGTCAGCACTTGTAATATTGCATTTACTACTTACTAAACCTACTACTAAATTCGCTACATATATAAAAACATCTCCATCTTTTATATATATATGTACAGTATATACAGTACAGGCCAAAAGATTGGACACACCTTCTCATTCAATGTGTTTCCTTTATTTTCATTGTAGACTCTCACTGAAGCCATCAAAACTATAAATGAACACATGTGGAATTATGTACTTAACAAAAAAGTGTCTCATATTTTATATTCCTCAAAGTGGCCACCCTTTGCCCTTTGATAGAGCTGCAAACCGATGGTGTTCTCTCAGTGAGCTTCATTACGTCGTCACCTGAAGTGGTTTTCACTTGTGCCTCATCAGGATTAGTGGAATTTTGTGCCTTATTAATGGGGTTGGGACCATCAGTTGTGTTGTGCTGAACTCATGTGGATACACAGCCGACAGCCCTATTGGACGACTGTCCATTCATATTATGACAAGAACCAATCAGCGAAGTAAGAGAAACGAGTGGCCGTCATGACTTGAAGAAATGAAGGTCATGAAAGTAAAGGAAACGCAGTGAATGAGAAGGTCTGTCCAAACTTTTGGCCTGTACTGTGTGTTGTGTGTGTGTGTGTAAATATATATATAATTTTATATTAACATATTAATTTACACAAGAAACTGCATTCAAGGCAAAGAGCAAATCATGTAGCTTGGCCTGCCCATCCCCTATTGATCTGCTTTCTAGATGAAGGCGAGATGAAGGACACGCATCAAATGGATAGGAGAGAGATGGCAGGAAGTAGCAGGAAGAGCAAGAGAAGATGATGAGCGATGGGGGTGAATGTCAAAAGAAGAAGAAGCAAGAGAAAGGAGAAGGAGTGTAAGAGACAAGACAGGAAATTATCTATTCATGATTTACCAAAAAAAAACTGTTACGAAAGAAACATTTTTTTAAAAAGTAACCTAAACTGTTTAAACTGCAGCCAAATATGTGGGAAAGGAGGACATTTGACTTCTGTGCCAATAGGCTTAGCTCACTCATCTACATATTGTATGTTTTAGTCCAGAAAACTGTGCTATGATTGTAAGAGCTAACCTCTACACTAAAGATTGAGAAGACATCAATGAAAATACAGTACATCACAGACAGGAAGCAGTCAACCTCAGCCTCCACACTGACAATAAATCTGAGGGTGAGAGGACCTTGCCACGTATATGAAAAACCTCGTTCTCACTGATGAGAAAGGTATGTGGCACACAAGGACACTCCATCTAAAAACTGGTCTCTGTCAAATGAAAGAGTTGGGAGGGGGGGAATACGAGACAGTACAGCAACATATTCTCTAAGCTTGCAAACAAGATACTTGAAATATAATTGATACCTTTCAATGAATTAAATCCGTAGGGAGATGAACTATTAGAAACACTACACAGAAAAGGGAGACATTTTGAAGAAAGAAAAGCTGTTGAAAAGGAAAAAAGAGCTGCAGATGTAGCTGAGAGGTGATGTGAGATGTGCACTTAAAATCAGCCTAAAGGGTGAATTTCTGCAGACCATCACACTCTCATCTGACCTTTTTTTCTGACTTTGTAAACCTGATGCTTGTGAAAGCAATTGAGATGTTTTGGCACTGTGGCAATTTTTTTTTATGATTCTCATCATTGAATAATAATAATAATAATAACCACCCCATTGTTCTTGTTCATGTTTCATTAAACACATCTTTTATGTGTGTTGAAATGCATATGTTTATACATGTAAACAGAATAATGAAGTTGAATTAAACCCATTACATTCATTTATCTGGACCACAGTTCTTCTGTGTGAGCTTTAGACCTCTCTCTCTCTCTCTCAGTCTCTCTCTCTGTCTGATTGGGTGGAGTGGTATGGAGTTGGAAGCACAGGCCCAGTGGCTCTGGCTACAAAAGACTATCCTCCTCCCTGGTCTCATGCCTCTGTTTCTTCTTCCTCAGCCTGGACATGTTCTTTTCATATGATTCTACTTCCTGAGGAGCCAGTGAACATTTAACATCACTCCTGAGGATTTTCTACCAGTCTGTGGTTGCATGCATCCTGTTTAATGCTGTGGTGTGCTGGGATAAGCTGATCTGTGGTCGACATGAAACTGGATTCTCTAGTGGAGGTTATCTGCAACCAGTGACAGAGGATGGAGAGGAGCATGATGATGAAAACAACAACAACAACAACAACTGAACTGTTCATATACTTTGTTAAATAGTGTCTCGCACTTTTAATACGATACACATTTTTCCATCCAATTCAATGCTGCTGATTTAAATGAATGGATTTGATTTCAAACTACATACACACACACACACACACACACAATTTGATATTTGATATTTTTTGGACCTTGCTGGAATTAAAATTTCCTGAGGGAATGTTCGAAAGGGATGAATAAAGTTCATATTTATCTATCTATCAATCAATCTATCATTCAATCTACACACACATCCACCACTGACCTTGATGATACACATCTGGTCTTTTTATTTCATTTTGGTTAAATAAAAACACTAGTTAATGAATTCCGTCTGTGTATCCATCTTATTTCATGACAGTTTTTCTTGTCATTGTTTTATTGTTTTGTTGTATTTCCTTGTTATTATCGGTTTTACCGTCAGCCTTATTCCGGAACAAACTATATGATTATTGGTGTTGGAGAACATGTATCTGCAGATATTTACTGTATGATACGATACAACATGATGCAAGAAAACTTTTTGAAGTGCCGGCTGAAATTAGATTTTTGTCTTTCCAAGTATCTCTGTTTTGGCACAATATGGACAAACATGCACATGTTACGATTTACAGAAATTACAAAAATGTATTTGATTTTTAATCAATTGCAGTTGTTGCTTTTAAATAAATTAAAAGCAAAAAGTTGCAAGACTCGAACCAAGCATCTCTCTTCCATCCGCTGATGGGAGAAGCTAACTGATGAAAATGACCTGACTGAGTACCAATTCAAAGGTTTTAACTGTTGTGGAGGCTTTCAGCTGTTGTAGTTTGTAGTTTGTAGTTGTCCAAATAAGGATTAACACACATCTCTGGAAGCACCTCATGGTATTTTTCACATGCATATGGTTTTATCTCTTCCATGTTCATTTTTGATGAAAAGTATAACATACATTCTGTTTTAATAGGCAGGATAACAAATGAACACACACTAACACAGTCGTGTGGGACTGGTTTATGTATCACATCTGTCACTATGTATCAATAAAGCTCAGAATGTCATCCTTTTTCCTTAAATTATATCCTGCAGTAACACCACTCGATTTGTCTCAGTTAGTCCTGACACGATGGTACACTGTGAGTTATGTAACAGTCATCGTTTGTGAGCTGTGATATCTAATATACATTCATCAAAATTCATATCTCTTGCAAGGCTCTAAATTATTTCTTTAGCTTTTATAGTGCAAATTAAATCTCATGAAGATGTCTGTTTTGCTGCGCTCCTCAATTTATGTTTTGACTCTGAAACAGTGTATTTGATGAGCCTCCATCACTTAGCCACCCATTTACTGAACTCACACAGATTTGTTTGCTAAAACGTTTCCAAGCAGTGCACTAAATATTTTCTTCTAACTAAAATATTATTTGTACCGTATATTTTTGTTTGCACCATTTGCACCGTGTGTTGAGAGGTCTGTAATTTCATCTATGCTGTAAATCACACATATACAGTATATTTGACAATAAAGTTGAATTTGATATACTTCTGTCACAATATACTTCTCAAGGAAAGGGGAAAAAAAGATTGGTAGTCAAATAATTTAAAAAAAAAAGATACATTTTGTGAGTGAGGAGTGCGGTGAGTGTCCCGGGCCCACCAGCCCTGCCCCCGGCTGGTGTCAAAGAAGCAACGGGTATGAAGTTGAAAAACTTCAGAAAACAATGATGATAACTGTAAGTTACTGATGAGTGTGACCACTGATATGTTATTCACATATTCAGAACAGATCAGGTCTTAAAAACTGAATGCCATCATCATAATCAAAATTACAGGTTTGAACTGCCATCCCCTTCCCCACCATCCCCAACACCCTCCAATAACAAGTCTCACAAGTGGACAAAGTGAAGTTTAAAGCAGACCACTGGAGACATACAGGCCTGGCAGCAGTGTGACGAGACAGTTCAGTGGTGTGTTGACATTTCTTGTTTGACTGAAATTTTCCTGTTTATTTGATTGTACTGAAGGATCCTCCAAAGTTTGCACAAGCACAAGGAATGTTCAATGTTCAGTTCATTTATGTCACAGCTTTATCTGAAAAAAAAGAAAAAGCTCTGACACAAACTAGGTCAACCCAGGGGATAAAATAAAAATCACAAAATGTTTTGATGAAAACCTTTCTGGTTAAGAGGGCAGTGGCTGGTCAACATCTGGAGATAAGATGTTACAGTAAGATTTCATTTAAACCAAAGAAAAGAAACTTGATTTCAAGAAGTACAGATATAAGATATAATCACTTCAGAAGCAAACAGAAGCAAGAGAACAGGATTGGGCCTTTTTTTTTTCGGTAAGCTTTGGTGCCTGAGTACGTAATTTATGAAACACATCATCCCAGTTTCACAGCTGGTAGCCAAAACAATCTATCTTCAAACATTTGCCAATTCATCTTGCCTTTTCATGCTATTCTGTGCACTCAACAGAAGAATAAAGGGTGGTGTGGGGGGGGGGGGGGTAACACATCAATAGAAGAGATTGGAAGATGTTATCCACATCTGTGCACAGCCCTGTGTAACTGTTAATCAAAGATTCATTTCCCCCTTCTACAGGCAGACTGTTAAGTCCTTTAGGAGATGAGAGCATTACTATATCCTTACCTCTGTAAGCATTTCATTTCTGCAGATTAAAAACAGAATCGTGTCAAGGCTCACAATAGAATGGCAACTGCACTTTGTTCAAAAAGCATTAGTCTCCTAATATCTTTTTTTTTTTCTTCTTCGTTTTGTCATCGGCAACAGGATTGGTGCAACCAGGCCACAACTATTCACAACTATTATGAATAGATCAGATCTGCTCAAGCAGCTTAAACAAACAGGGCAAGATTGCAGTGAAAGGCAAATCTGAAAGTCCACTTTTGCTTGTTTATCAAATGTGTGTCGGGCACTGTTTGTTTCGAACGATCCAAACGCCTGTCAGTGTGACTGACCCCTCAGCAGTTAACGCAATGAAACATTTTATTTTCACAGAAAGGGCAAACAACTTGTTCTTCCCTTTACCTTTTCAACAATATGAGAAAGACATTGTGTGGTTCAGTTTTTGAACTAAATTGTTAAAGAGTGTCACAGGAGCAATCCATGCTGCACACACACACTACATCAAAGAGATGCATTGTTTGTACAGCAAAGCCTAAATAACATGTTTGCACCTGTTTGTGTTCCCAGTATGTTGGTCAGAGTTGATCAGTGTGACACGCCCCTGTTAGCATGTCTCCACTATACATGAGGGACAAAACGATAATTATTTCTATTGGCTGTGCACATATGGGATAGTTAGTAAGCCATTACAAGGTGTGTCTGTCCTAGATCTTGAAGGATAATAGAGGCAGCACATATGATGTTTTCATTTTGATGGGGTTTTATTGAAAAGCTTCAACATCCCCGCCCCACAAATTGTAACTGGTTGTGAAAACAGTTAAGGGATATAATTCCTACAAAGTGTAGAATCGGTTTATTGCACTTCTCAGGGCTCTGAGTTAATATTTACATGATGCATTTTTGTGACTTATTTTTTATTTTGTATTAAAAACAACAAATGTAAGAGTAAAAAACATATTTACAGTAAATCACTTCCTTTCCTTGTAGTACTCCTGACTGACTCTTTTTTTCATCTTTATGTGCATTAATACTGTTTAATGCACACATAGTTCAGCTCATAGTTAGTTTTTCTACGGTAATATCCATCCATGGCACAACCTGTTACCTTGTCCACATTTAACAGCTTGAGCAGCAGCGCAAATGTCAACAAGTGGA
>CAAKHB010002309.1:58424-80177 GCA_901007665.1 Aeoliscus strigatus
TTTTTGTGACTTATTTTTTATTTTGTATTAAAAACAACAAATGTAAGAGTAAAAAACATATTTACAGTAAATCACTTCCTTTCCTTGTAGTACTCCTGACTGACTCTTTTTTCATCTTTATGTGAAATCCATGTCTTACTTTTGCTCTCTCAAAATGATATTTTGAATGCCTTTTCAGTTTTTCATTCCTTTTAACATACTACTCTACTCCTACTATATTTTTTTTCTCTCCACTGACACTCAAAGATCATGGTCAGTCATTTATAACCACATGCTTTAAATGCTTTTATACCATAATCTGGGTGAATAATCTTTTGTGATTACCTGGCTATTGTGCATTAATACTGTTTAATGCACACATAGTTCAGCTCATAGTTAGCTTTTCTATGGTAATATCCATCCATGGCACAACCTCTTACCTTGTCCACATTTAACAGCTTGAGCAGCAGCGCAAATGTCAACAAGTGGACATTTGACAAGGAAAACAAGCACCTCACATGAATTACAGCTTGAATAACACATGAAAACATAATTAAATGACCCCATTTCTATTTCTTTGGCAACTGACCATGGTGTAAGTGGGGTAATCAATGCACAGATGTGTGTTTAATGGTTTCAAGGCACTTCATGTAAGCAAAACACATCTGTCAGCATTAAAAACAACTGGACATTTGACGAGAAATAATTTGAGAAAATAGGAGAGTCTGATGAGAGTTTGATGGATGCTGCATGCAGGTGTGCGTTTTGTGTACTGTTTTAAGGCACAATGCGAGGGTGACGAAACTGACCAAGTTAGAGCTTGTGTAACGTATGACAACCTAAATTGATCTCTCTTTCTGTTTCTTGTGCAAACGACCATGGTATAAATGGCTTAATCAAAGGGTAGGTGTGTGTTAAACTGTTTTGAGGCATGGCGAAGAGCCACCCGATGCAAAGTGGACTCATCCATCCGTTGATTAACCTTCACTTACGCTCCCTTTTCTCTGAATGCTTTATGGCTTTAATAGCACAAAGCGTAAGTCCACTATTCTCAGACGTGAACACAAAGTACTGTCCACTGTCTGTCACTGTGCATCTTTCTTTGACAGTCGTTCATTTGCTCTCAGGTCATCACTGCTCTTGTGCAGTTCTCATGCATGAAGTCCTCTCCTCATTGCACAGGCAGGTGTGCTCCAGCACCGAGTTTGACAAATGGAGACAGGGATGGCTGATCACATGATTCAGCCAGCCCTCATCCTGTGCATTCTCTGTCGAAGGACATTGACGTCATGTGTAAAACCAGAACTGGTGCAATGTCTGTGTCAATGTCACCACATGTTCTGCTTAGCTGTTAGCATAGTGTGCTGGGCCCCCCTGCTCCTCTCCTTACTTGCCTCACAGCCTTCATATTAGCACGGTGGAGGCAGTCATTTGAATGACAAGTCATCACAAACTGCCTCTTTATAACCTGCTGTGGTCAATGACACATATCTAAAGCTGTCATGCGATCACATATGCATGTGTGTCTGCATGCATTGTGTTGATGTTTATTTCTTTCATTGTTATTAGCAAAAAAGACATTGCCCATTAACCGCCTGATAGGAATTTCTTTTTACCCTTTTGCTAAAGGTCAAAACACATGGATATTCAAAAGAAAAAAAAAAAGGCCAAACAATGCAGCATGTCATCTACTTGTTCTTTGTATATTTCATTATGTTTGAAACCAGCTGAGCAACCAGCATTTGGTGTTTTAGTAAGGCCAGTCACACATGCCTATTATTTTGATTTTACTCTGCAAGCCTCGCTGTCGTCCCTAGGTCATGCTGAAGAACAAAAGCTAAATTGCATTGCGATGGTTACGCAATCCCCTTCATATTAAACTGTTCTGTTTCTATTCTATTCTATTTTGTGAATTGGTATGATTATTGGTATCTGAGTGTATGAGTATTTTTTGCATGCATGAGTGTGTGTGTGTGTGTGTGTGTGTGTGTGTGTGTGTGTGTGTGTGTGTGTGTGTGTAAAAGAGGGGGATGAAGATGAAAAGAATTGACCTGCACACGGACATGCATATGCACTTGTATGTGAATGGGCTGGGAATAATAAATATCAGTAGTGATAAGCCCTAGAGCCACTGTCATTAGTCCTTCCATTGCTGAATGGCTCAAGGAGCTGGTTGGTTGCATTGTCGAGGCTCTTGAACCAATAAGTTCAGTCACACCACACTGCCTTAACCTCTTTCCAGACAACATTAATACAAAATATATTAAGTAACATCATGAAGCCAAATTGAACTATTTTTTTATGACAGTGAATTGTGAGCATAGTTCTGCAAATTACAAAACCATACTGTTTTTATTCCTTTGGATTATTAATTTGTAGATAATTTAAGGTATTTATTGTGCATATGTATGTGTATCACACTTTACAAACCTCATTTTATGATCACACAATCATACGCATAAATTTGTTCTATTCTTTTTGCATTGTTTTCCAGAAAGCAGGTTTACTGCTTTTCAAATGCCACGTTTGTTAACCCTAAAATGAGGTGCTGAGAGGCGCTATGCCACTTTTGTGTCCAATTGTTTAAAATCGCTGAGAATGACATTCATTCAATAACATTACTCTTTTACATTCTTGATGTTTTATTTTAAAAGGTTAGTAAGTTAGTGGATAATACAGACTAATGTGGAAGGAGTCACCATTTATCTATTTCATTTTCCAGGACACACAAAGATGTCCATATGTGCATTTCCTATTGCTCAAACACCCACCATTACAACAGAAAATGCAACACAATGGTGCACATTTGGTATCATTTGGTATGACCCATATATGTTGTGCCTTCTGCTATAGATCCGTGTTTGTCTGATATTATTTCATGGTGAAGGTGTAGCAGACACCCTGCTTGGTATCATTCCTCCACATTCCTTTCTCACAACTTGTGAATCAGGCCATTAGAGGTCACACCTGCTGACTTCAACGCCCCTTTGCCATCTACTCTTCAACAAAGGACCCACTCGTCAAGATGGTGCCAAGAGCCATCCATCTGTGCAGGATAGATTAATCAACATCCCGAATGGTCATCCTTATCTCTAAGGTCACACTCTGGGCATCAAACCATAAAGATGCTAATACAGACATAAGACAGACACCTCACAGGAAGAAGAATCTTCGTCTCCTGTACAGTTTTTGACTCCAAAGTCACTTCCCACTCCTCACTCTTCCCACTGAGACCAAACAAATGTATTAAACATATATGTGTCTCGTGGTAATGTTATATACTTGTATACAAGAACATTACCCATTTACTACCAGTTTACTAAAAGGTAATATTAGAATTATGGATGTCATTTATGGATTGAATTATGGATTGTTTGTTGAAAACTTAACAAAATGATGATTTTCATTTTAAATCTGACATTCACAGGACACATGGTAACGAGGCTCAAATGCAGCCAACCATCCATCACCTAAATCTACCTGCTTACAAGGACTTTTATCACTATATATTCTTACATCAAATTTACATAATGGTGTAATTTCTCACCCAAGATGGCATCTGTCATATAAACAAAAGAATGGATGATTTTGGCACACATTTTCTTTTGAGTACAACCTCCAAATATGACATTATGTGTCAATGTAACAAACACATTTGATATGTTTGACCTCAGTTAAAAAAAAAATCTTCAATTTAATAATTCTGGTATCTGTGAGTTCTGGTTTAAAATTAATATAAACCTTGGAAGAACTTATTCATTCCCTACCTTTAACTGCTGGACTTTTTTTATCTATCCCTTAAGAACCCTGTTAGCTGTGAACTGCAATCATATTGCACAGGCAAATCAATCAATACTGAATCTATTCATACTTAATACACTGAATTAAGTGCATAAGAGCTCCCTCTTTAGCTCAGTAATTAATTAATCACAACAAGTGCACTGATTAGAGAAAATACTTGGCCAAAATCCACTTATGTCTTCCAATACAGGTAATCATAGTTACATACACATATTTCACAGATGTTGGAAAAGGGTTTGAAAAAAAGCATGTAATGGTTTTCAATCACATTTTGTTTAAGTACAACCAAGTAAAGCTTGGGACTGATGAAAATGAAGTTGCTTCATTGCTGTAGACTCTACGCTTCCCACTAAGTGCCCTTTAAGAAGAAGCCCTCGTGACCGTAGGTGGTAGTATTAAGAATGGAAGCATAGTAAAGTCAAGGGTCACCTCCTTGAGCTTTGTTCTCCATTATCACAGTTATGCAGTGTTCACAGTGGAAGTGTGAAGAGAGATGTTGCATTTGAGAGATCATGGACAGGATTTTTCGGTTGCTAAGGAACTGACTAACCATCAAAATCAAGACAGGCAGAAAAATAACCAACAAGAAAGACAAACCATTTTGCAACGTCAAATAAGGATTCCTGTACATTTAACAAAAGGCCTGGAAGAACATGAAAAATCAGACCCTCAGAGATTAATTTTGGAGATTATTTTTGGAGTATCTTTATACCTCACTGGAATGAAAGATAATATAACTTTTAGCACCTGTGGTTCTCTTTTTTTATTCTTAACAGAGTGCCTTTTTAACAAATGTATTCTACATCATTGTCCTCTACAACATGGGTGCGATGTTCAAATTTTCTTCCAACCTGACTCACAATTGACTTGCCAGGCCATCACAGAACAGAATTTACACTGAAATTAAAATCATGAATCATGTTCCTCCCTCTTCCAATGACAATGCCTTTTATAGCTTATGAGGTTGTTTTAAAAACCTCATAAGCTATAACATAAGCTGTTAAAATAATACATTAAGAACTAGAAAGGACAATGATGTCAACAATTCAAAGGATTCCAGATGCAAGTTTTACCACTGCACTGGAAATGTACAAGAAACTTAAATTCAGAAAATAAACAGTAACAAAATAAGCAGTCAGTGTATTTCTAGTTGTATAACAAGAGTGATGACATTGATTTGATTTCATGACAGAACATATCTTATTCATTCAATTATTTGATTCCAATTTTACTCATGCTGCTGGGTGAACCCAGCTGGGGCTTGGTTCACAACCAGAGATACTCTGGTTTTGGTTGCTAATCATCTTAACTCTATGTACATCATGCAGAACACTAGCCCTTATTGGAACCTTTTTTTGAAGGAGGAATAATAAGATAATAACTACATTTGGCTTATCAGACATTAATGGTCACCAGTAAGCTAAAACACACTATGCAAAGACAAAATATTAAGGTCATGATATGTTAATTTTAATATAAATATTATCGTTTGCTGATTTTTGTTTCTACACATTTTCATTAATATGGCAATATTGCATGGACTGTATGGGGGTCTCTGAGTACAATTTCAGTCTCATAGGCTTCATACCTAAAGTGGAGTTGAGGTATGTAATTATTTTTATAGCTGCTCCACATTCCTTCACAATCATTTCATTTTATTTTTCCCCCTCTGGGTCAGTTGCCACTTTAAACCACAGTGGCAGAAAATCATATAGTCACCACCATGAGCAGAACAGGTCCTCTACATCACTATGGAAGCATCCCCCATTGAAATATACAGGATCTTGGTGAGGTCATGTTTTAGTTTTAATTATCAAAAGTGACGCCATCACAAGGATCATCAGAAACAGTTACATAATCACATTGGTCCCAGTGAAAGATCTGTGCAATATATAGTTAAATATAATTTAAACTCAAGACACCATATAAGGTCAGAGGAGAATTTAATAAATAGATAAAAAATGGTCAAAAACCAGATGTGAAGAGTATGAATCCTGGCAGTGTAAGCACTGTCACATCCTGGCTTAAATGTTGCGTCAAAGACCTGAGAAAACAAGTGACAGGAAATGCACAACACACCAATAATAATGAAATTACCTATTTATGAAGAGGTCAAGCGTCAAAGCCTGAACTGGTTATTAGGGATGAGCCAAGACTGATAAATACACACTGTACAAGAGATGTGAATCCCCACCACTGAGACCGATTTGACAAGTATCTTGATATGTATTCAATGCCAGTGATTCGACACATTAACAACTCGGTGAACGCCCCTGTTCACTATGCGATTCGATTTGATTCACCACTGTTCACGATGCAATTCATGAATTATTTGGCAACAATTAGAATTTATACAGTGGGATTCTATTTGATACATTCCATGATGTGATTCAAAATGATTTAACACAATACAACTTACAAGCCCACATCTGATTTCTGAACATCACTTATTTTGTCCTCTCTCCATTTTTTCCTTGTGAACAATTGGGATTTTCTTTTGGAGTTGAATAAAGTATCTATCTATCGATCTATCTATTAATCCAAATTCCAAGGAGATGCAATTCAATCATAAATTCATTACATTTGCTTTTAATCTCATTCTCTATCCACGCAGTGTCCCTTTTCATGTGAGTACCATGTTCGTCATGTCGGTTAATCATCAGGCAGGTGTGTGTTAAATGCTTTTAAGGCACAACGCAGAGGTGAACAACCCTCCACTTCATGTCGGGAGGTTTGCCTTCATGAAGTGCCCTAAACCCATTTAACACACACCTACCCATTGATTAACCCTTACGTGCAGCATCACAGTAAATCACGGATGCCCTGTCAACTTTTCCATCTTCCTTCTTAAGTGACAAAGCTGAAGTATCGCCAAACTTTCAACCTCTTCACCTGTTGTCTGCTACCATCAATTTTTCGCTGTTTACTAACTGTGGCTGCACCACACCTCCATGGTATTAGTGAGTTCAATCGAAATCTCGAAAATCTCAAAAACACAGGTGCAGAGGAGATAAAGTATGTAATAACTGATGTTACCATGGGTTTTACCAATGTAGACACACTAAGACCAATGCATAGCACAGTTATCCAGCAGCTGTACCCGATGCATATTGAAGCTAATGGTGCAGCAGCATTGCAAACGTAAACTTACTATAGTAAGAAAATGTGTCTCTCAGTTTAGGGACAGAAACAAACATCCACACCATTGTCACCGATGCAGAGGTGCACCAAGGTTGGAATTAGGCTTTTATTGCCTTTGACACAGATGTTTTGCAGTGTGGTGTTTCATGAGCAAAAGGCTCTGTCAAATAGGCTCATCTATAAATACACAACATTATACCGGTGTCTTTCAAACATGTAGGTAGAGGGAATGTTGAAGGATATTTGTGGATAATACATGAAGATGGTGTAAGTGCATTCGGAATTTATTCACATTCAAGACTCTTGACTATTTAAGGAGGTGTATAACTCTCGTTTGAAGTGTGTCTTGATGAGTACCCATGAACTGCAAGGCATGACGATAGATGGATAGATAGACAAATAGAAATTCTGAAGAAATTCTGTCACAAACTCACCACTAGATGGTGTTAATGTGTTTTCTGCTCATTCCTAACTGTAGGTAGATTTTTTTTTCTTCAAGGCCGATTTAAGAAATTACCAATTTACCAATTACCAACTAAAATTATAAATTCCTGTTTACAGTCTTTGCTGTGAAAAACTATTCTAAAGGTCCTGCCTTGTCTCAGTGTCTTGTGTATCTCATGATTAACAAAGTCCGGGAAGAAAGAGTATATGGTATAACAACTATGATATTATGGTGGCTTGTAGGGTAACACCTGCTGGACAGGGATGTCTAATGCTGCTGTGTAAATCTGCTCCAGCATCATCAGCATCAGAATATTTGAAAATATGGTGAAATGTGCAGCAGCTCACAGGGAGTCAGGTTCTGCACTCAAACTTCAGCTTGATACACATCTGATCACTGGAAGCGCTCCACTATAT
The DNA here is from genome assembly GCA_901007665.1 of Aeoliscus strigatus. Taxonomy (NCBI): domain Eukaryota; kingdom Metazoa; phylum Chordata; class Actinopteri; order Syngnathiformes; family Centriscidae; genus Aeoliscus; species Aeoliscus strigatus. The sequence goes on from CAAKHB010002309.1 coordinate 66,207, forward strand.
GCAGATCGGTTGGAGTCTTTGTTTTGCTTTAAACTCTGTTGCTAACTCCTGGTGGGAAGGTACGTGTGGGGGTGCAGGAGTTTCAGAAAATCACTGCAGAAGGGAGAAAGAGGAAAGGAAGGAGACATGGTGGGTTGAGTTTAGTATCATTCCTTGGTTAATAAGAAGTAAAAATACCCCCCGTTTCACCTCTGCTGCGCAGTATCAGAGTGAATTACTTAGTACATGCAAGCTGGCTGAGGCTGTTATTAGTCCTGTGAATAGGAAATAATATGTGAATATACAGTATATTTACCTAATCATGTCAATATAGATAAGACAATTTTATTAATCTTGGAGACAGTATGTTGTGGTGCTATGATGGAGATTTTCTTCCTTGTGTCAGAGCTGTTTATCCTGTTCTGTGCATTCTATTCATCTTCCATAAAAAGGATGGAACGGGCTGTTGGAAGGGGCTGATCTCTTTCAAGGTCTATCTGTGAGCCTACTACCCTGACATCCAAGCTGCCTGCAGTGAGTGAGGACCAGATGGACTCTGATGCGGACGACTTGATCAGGCAGAGCGTTATGTGACCACCCATCCTGGCCGACATAAGCTGTGAGGGCTAAGCGTATTAGGAGGCAGGGGGTCTACAGGGACTATGAAGGCACTCCAGAGTAATAAACTCATCAGGAGACTGTTACACCTGTTCTCTACTACTGAGACAGAGGGCTGAGGGATGGAAGGAAGCAGATGAGGAATGTACACGGAGGGCTTGGTAATAGAAAAATACAAAACAATGATATGTGGAACAACAGTAATGTTTACTTGCATTGCACTTTTCTGATCAAGCTTACTAAGTACATCCATGGACACGATTGCAGGGAAAAATAGCAGCAATGAACAGTGAGGCTTATTCAAACAAAAATAATGCTAGGGTGGGCTTTACATCTGTACAGTCAGACACTAGTCAGTCAGGGAAAGGCAAAACGGCCTTTATCAGGGCAGCAACATATATACACATATTGTAAGCTTGTTACAGAACAAATATAGACACTCTACTAGGTCACCTATATAAAATTGGTTGATAATAAAAAAATCCTCCATTGCTTGCTCTTCCTGAATTACCAGAAATAATGCAGTGACCTATATGATTCCACTTCCTTAGAAAATCCCCATGACCTATTTCTGTATAGAAAATAGACCAAGGTCATATTCCTGCCTTTTATCATAAACAACATTAACACATTGTCAATTACATTAGGATGCATAATTTGCATACAAATCTGAGTATGTGTGGAGAGCAGTAACTTAATTTTGCATGAAAAATAATGTTACTGCTTATGAAATTAAGATTAAATTTACTCACAGAAGCACAGTAGTAAACTGTTCTGTTTTATGAGTAACAGAATATATGTATTGTTTTGTTTTTTGTGTTGTCAGTCACTTGTCTGTTGTGAGGGACTTCTGTAGGTAGATTGTTGTTTGTACTCAGATTGTGGGTTTAGACCTGGAGTGTCAAAAATACGGACATCGGACCAAAAGTGTCCCACCAGAGCGTCCCGAATTTGGATAGTGAAAGTTACATAAGATCCATCAACTGCAATTTTTCAATAATAGTAACTGCTATTCAGAAATTTCCAATCCACCGAAGTTCTGATCCATGAGGCATGTCTGTGCCTGGTGCTTTCAGTTGTCTGCTGGCGTGACTCCACAAGTGACTCCCGCCTGTTTGTTTGCTCGCTGGCTGCAAAATGTGGAATGGATTTTCTGAACAGAGGCACATTTCCATGAGACAGAGTTATGAGACACGCCTCCGTTCAGGAAATCCATTCCACAGTTTGCACCTGGATAGCAGCCGAGCCTTTTAGTGGCACTGTGGCTAGTAAACTTTTCTAGATAACATGTCCGCTGTTTGGAATTATTTTACACTTGCAACAGAGCAAGATAGCAACATGCAATGTTTGCAAAGCCGAGAGCTGCAAGCTCCGTCATGATGTACAATACTACCAATCTTATCAAACATTTGAAAAAAATACCCTGTAATCGATCACCAGGAGTTGTTAACCATGCGGCAGAAAGATGAAATGAGCTGTCTTGAATCACTTCTGGAGACATTCATTAGAAAGCAGAGTAAACTTCCAGTAGACAACATGAAAGCTAAAGGGATTATCGAGAAGTTGCTCAACTTCCATGCACTCCATGACCAACCGTTAACGGTGGTGGAAAACGAGGAGGTTTGTGTCTTGATGTAACACCTGCAGCTGAGGTATAGTTTACCTTCCAGGAAATATTTATCAGAGACTGCTCTACCTGAACTTTACCTGTTAGTAAAGTTAGTTTACACTTACACAATAAACTATGTTTTGTTTACCTGGAATGTTATAAATAGTTCCTGCTTTTCTGACCTCTTTTTCTGACCTTTTCCCTTCCTCAAGTTGCCTTTTGGGACATACATGCATACGTACTTATTATGCCACGTATGCATCAGGATCGGATCGGAAGTGAAGAAATGTGTCTTATTGCTGACATACTCGGTCTAGCCAATAACTAGGGAAATATTATAAATATATTGTATGCTGGATCACAGTTCTATTATTTGTTAATAAATATATCTTTTTATCTTTCTACCTCTTTCATAAAGTGTCAAGAACATTTTGATCCATTTCCCCATTTTTCTGTTACCAATGGAAATACAGTATATGAATAATGTTTTACTATTATTTGAGTGTTTAATGAATATGAACTCAAACACATTGACACAAACACATTCTTAAATTGGTCTGCCAACTTCTATGAATGAACCACTTTTAGGCCAAATGATGAGGATTTAGGCCACTGAATTGATTCGGTGACAATCTCAATTGGTACTGGCACAGATAGATGGATAGATTTTGTCAATTTTCGTCAATTCGTATGCATGAAGCACATCATGTGTCCTTGTGGTGGGTTGTTGCATACTCCAGTGTGGCTGTTCAAAACAGGTTAACAAGTTTGCCTTAAGATGTCTGTTTACAAGGCTAGGTTGAAAGTTTAAAACCCATTAAGACTGCAGAAAACTGCCACATCAAAAATTGAAAAGGCAGCAAGGGATATGTAACAAAGCAAATCGGCCAGAGAAATGTACTATTAATAGTTTTTCTTTTTCTCTCATTTTTATTTCTTTTTATTGTACATATTAAGACAGCTCACAGTAATGGGGTTACAGTGAATTGTACCTTTCTAAGTATATGGTATAAGTATATGGTATATATATATACACTACCGTTCAAAAGTTTGGGGTCATCCAGACAATTCCAGTTTTGTAGCTTCTCTAATCAACAGTTTTCATCTGTGCAAACATAATTGCCCAAAGGTTTTCTAATCACCATTCACCTTTTAACATGATTAGCTAACAAAATGTAGCATTAGCACACAGGAGTGATGGTTGGTGGAAAAGGCCTCTGTAGGTGGAGGTAGATGTTCCATTAAAATCAGATGTTCACAGCTTAGAATGGTCATTTAACACATGTCTAGATGGGTCTGATTCATTTAACGTTGTTGTCACTGGAAAAAAAAAAAATTCAAAAAGGAGGACAAGTGACCCCAAACTTTAATGGTACATGCCAGGGAAGATTGCCTCACAGGACAACATCAGCAAAGTGAAATCAGCAAGGGAGGCTAATAGGAGCCCAACATGGGTTAAATAGTATACGCAAGAAGTGGCTGCTTCATTACCATCTGAAGAAAGGCCATCCACATTAGATTGAAATGTAATTTAGGAAATAGTGTTTTAGTGCAGCTGTTCAGTGGCAGCCCATTACAAATACTGTGTCTGCCAGTGCATTTCCTGAGGGCCATTTAATTGGGCTAATGAAGAAAGCCGCAAATGGTTTGGTTTATCTCTGGCAGCAATAGTGACATTTCATCAAGGCAGGTGATGTTCCAGTCATTGTTTAAGCCGAGCGCCTTGCATTTTTGCAGCTGAAGAGGAAATAAACAGACACATTATAAAAACAATGTGGTTATGAGGACAGTGGATAATTCATTTTCATTCAAGGGTAAATTGAATCACTTTTCACATGCTGATAATCATATTTGGACAAAATGTTACTGCTTTGCATCTCATCTTGGCTTCCACTGTTCTGTTCCCACATGACCCTCAAAGGACATCAGGATGTACTGACGGTGAACATAATTCACATGTTTGAATAGACTACACAAGCCATGCCAATAGAGACAGTGATGTGACATTTACCTTCATCACTTATCAACATCTTGACATTTGTACATCAAACCTACTGTTTAATAATGAGCCTCAGCCACCATCAGGGCTAATTAATGATGCTGACACTCGTGTCATTCGCTCCTGTCAGATAGAGAGGTCAGAGGGATAGACAAAAAGGTTGAAACCTGAGTATGCACATGAGTTGACTACAAGATTAACCTGAACGTAGCTGACAGGTAAGAAATGCAATATCAAATGAAGGGCATAGTTAAATGCTATCAGTGACTGCAGCAGTACAGAATGATGAAAAAGCCAAAAGCAGTTCAGTCAAAAGATGACTGGAGATTGTCCTTCAAAGAAAAATGACTCAAATAAGTAATTTTTATCAGGTGCCAGAGAACATCCAGTGACAAAGCCCCCTAGTGGCAGTGTTATTGATGATGCAGGGCCATCATTAAAAGTCAGTGTGGGGTGGATTGAGCATAAAATGATCTATTGCATTTTTATAGCATTTTATTGCATGCAACGTATTGCATTTTACACAAAAAATACAACTTATACACAGAATCAAATTTAATTTAAATATTTGTTCTTGGTTGGAATTTTAGTTTGTTCGTTTCTCTGTGAGATATCAGACTGAGACATTTGGGTCATTTATTACAGAAAAAGATAAATCCAAAATGATACACCCCACAAATGGGCCAACAAGCAAGGCGAGGACAGAATTCAGATGGTTTCTGGCCCCTGCAGGGTTTGTTGCATTGACCGATGGTCTTCACATATCACATATCGGGTGACCCAAACTTCATCCCTTACAACAACGTCATTATACATTCCTATTATTTCAGGAAAAAGTCCCATTTTGTGTTCCCCATTTTCAGTGACTATGATTATATGTTGAATCAATTCAGTAGTCAGATTTCAGTTCCAGTGAGGAATTTTTCCCTCCTATTTTTTTATGTATTGTTTTAGTCAGACCTGTGTATCCCTGGATCCCTTTCCATGTGTACCTACCTGGCCAACCTGTCTTCTTTGCCATGTAAAGTGCTTTGGGTGAACTCGTGTTGTATTTAAATGTGCTACATAAATGAAATTGACTTGACTATATTTCTGTTGATCAGAAATGCTTGACTTCTATTTACATGTTTTCTCTATAGTAAGTATACTTGTTAAGGATTGAGGTGGAATGACTGGACAATGTGTTCCACCATTTGATTTGCTCTTAATTCGCTAACAGAACCTTTTACAATAAATACAGACGATACAATGCCCCATGGACCTTATTACATACATTCAAATGCATTGAAAATAAATGCTTCCGTCAGTCTCCTTCTTACACCAAGGACTTGTGTCCATGTCCTTGGTGTAAGAATCACATCCATTCACTTCTTATCTTCTACAATGTTTAAGCATTCATTGACTGTCTTCATGTAGCCTAAATCACACACTACAATAAATATGTACTACCAAATATGTATAAAATAAAGTAACCTCGAAAGGAGAGGCAAACACCTTATGCCCACACTATGATCAGATATTATCCTATACTTACAAAACTACAAAAAATATATATTTTTACTTTTCCACCCTCCAACTTTGAATACATTTCCCAATATAATGAATTCATTCACAGTGAATTCTAAAGCCGTTGTATGACAGCTTAAGCCACGTTTCAAACCACCTCGGAATGACATCTGCTCTTCTCCTCCGGAGTCCAACGCCTCTTTTCCCTGTCCGCTGATGTGGGCTCAACAACAATGAGGTGCGGGATTTGAAAAAGACAGATGTGCCACCAACCACCAGTCATTTGTAGTCTGCTCTCAGAGCGGATTTTGAATCCCTCCTTCTTTTCCCACCTCTTCAAATTCATTGGCTGGGGGAGGAGAAGCGACAGTGTTTAATGCACCGCACGCTGTCCGGAGTTCAGTCAGTGGGAGGACGCGTTCAGTGCGCTCGGGGCTGTTCCGACGTACGCAACGTACTCGGTGACGGCGTGTTTGTGCGTTCACATCTCTCTGACAGCTACAAAGAGCCTTGCGCCAGAATGCGGCGTTGTCTTTGACCGCCTCCTCAGCAGCTCTGTGGACTTTTCGAGCTTAAAGGACAAACAGTGTAAGCTGCGCTGCTGGATCGGACCGGGGATAAACTGACTGGTTGCTTTAGTTTTGTTTTTGTTTTTGTTCTACTCTGGATCTACCTTGCGGCGCATCTAGACGTGTTCTTTCTCCGAACAGTTTTCCTTCCTGAATAACGGTGACTCACTGCAGGCAGAAGGCGAGCCTCTGCATCCTAATCAGACAGGATAGGACTTCAGCTCATTGACATTACAGTCATACTTTTCTGGAGCACTTTTTTTTTTTTTTGAATTTCCACTGCTGCACTGTAGCGAGCTTATTGTCAGCTCGCAGAGGAGGAAGATGATGAGGGTGGTTCCTACAAAGAGGTTATAGAGGATGAAACTCTGAACCCTGACGGATCTGACTCATTTACATTTTTTTTTTTAATATTGCTGTTCATTTAGGTGAGTCTACCTTTGTCTTTTCGTGCATCATCTGTTTGAGCCCACTCTAGCGTCAGTAATTTATCAGTGATTTTACTTAAGTATACATGTAAAGTATGCATGCAGATGCAACAGATTCTTGCGGGATGCGTTGGAGCTTGCAGACAGAGACAGAAAGAGAGAGAGAGAGCATCAGTAGGGAGAATTACACGGCTATGCTGCGATGTTGGCAGCTCATTTCTGAATTTTTATCAGGCTCATTTTGAATATCCGGATTATGCGGATTTGTTAATGCGCGTTAGAGGCTCATTTTATACACACTTATTCAAATAACCGCCACAATAGGACAGCTTCGGTTGTACGCCGGCAGTGTTGCCATATTATTAAAGTTGCCCTTTTACATTTCCAGTCACCATTCTCATAATGTTTAAACGGGCCATTATCATAGGCTTAGGGCAAGGCTGGTATTTTATATTAGAGATAAATTAGAAGTGACACACTCAATCTTGTGTAGTAAAGAGGATGAAAAAGGGAATCTATTTCCCTCCATAGAAGAAATGTGCTCTGCATCTTCCCAAGGTTAAGTAACACCTATTACTGTGGGGATCAATGAACTCTCAAATGATTTCTTTCTTTTTTTGACATGATCTTATTTTTCTCGGAGGAATGACTGTCTTACTGTGAATGATGTTATAACAGATCTGTGTTTCTTCTTCTTCTTCTTCTTCTTCTTCTTAGGTGGTACCAGCGAACACTCACAATGACCATTCTGTTTGGAGAGTGGATCGCGATTATTGCTCAGATGAGTCTGAGCACTCCGCTGAATATAAATTAGGTGTTCAGCGCTACAGATTTCTGGAAGAGGGAGAGGAAGAGAGAAACAGAGCAAAGACAATCCACAGAGACAAATGCCAATACCTCACATGATGGACACACCCCTTTATTTCATCCGGAATAATAGAAATACCAAATCTGTGCAACATTTCAACAGGTCAAAGGAATTGTAAACCCATCATAGATTGGAGCAGTTTTTGACAGAGTGGGGATGTATCTGTCTACTTTCTTTTTCCTTTTGTTGTGGGCTAAAGCCCTGACATTGAAAAACTTGAATTACTCTGTCCCAGAGGAACAGGGTCCGGGGACAGTGATTGGAAACATTGCCAAAGATGCCAGACTTGGTCTCGAACAGACTGGGCCGGGAGGACAAGGTAAAAAAGCCAACTTCAGGGTGCTGGAGAATTCAGCACCGCATCTTATTGACGTGGACCCCCAGAGTGGACTGCTCTACACAAAACAACGCATTGACAGGGAAACATTGTGTAAGAGAAATCCCAAGTGCCAGCTGTCCATGGAAGTCTTTGCCAATGACAAGGAGATCTGCATGATCAAAATAGATATTCAAGACATTAATGACAACTCACCAATTTTCCCGTCTGATCAGATTGATATTGACATTTCTGAAAATGCGGTGCCAGGGACACGTTTTCCCTTGACCAGCGCACATGACCCAGATGCAGGAGAGAATGGCCTGAAAACCTATCAAATAACACGCGATGACTACAATCTCTTTTCCTTGGAGGTAAAATCCCGCGGGGATGGGACTAAATTCCCAGAATTGGTTATTCAAAGACCATTAGACCGAGAAGAAAGAAGCCATCACACCCTTATTTTGTCAGCCACTGATGGTGGAGAATATCCTCGGTCAGGCACCATGCAGATAAATGTGAAAGTAATTGATTCCAATGATAACAGTCCTGTGTTTGATCAGCCCTCATATGTTGTAGAAATTCCTGAAAACTCACCACCTGGGAAAGTCCTAATTGATTTAAACGCCACAGATTCTGATGAGGGAAACAATGGACAGGTAGTCTATTCTTTTAGTGGCTATGCCCCAGAGAGAATACGTGAGCTTTTCTCTATAGATTCCAGAACAGGGGTCATAAAGATTCAGGGAGAAATTGACTACGAAGAGAGCCCTGTCATTGAGATTGACATCCAGGCAAAAGATCTTGGTCCCAATCCGATCCCAGGGCATTGTAAAGTCACTGTTAAAGTGCTTGACAGGAATGATAACTGGCCATCTATAGGCTTTGTGTCTGTAAGACAGGGAGCAATCAGTGAGGCTGCACCTCCAGGCACTGTCATTGCTCTGGTCCGTGTCACAGACAAGGACTCTGGCAGGAATGGGCAGCTGCAGTGCAGGGTACTGGGCAATGTCCCTTTTAAACTTGAGGAGAATTATGATAACTTCTACACAGTAGTGACTGACAGACCATTGGACAGAGAGGTGCAAGATGAGTATAATGTCACCATTGTAGCTAAAGACAATGGTATTCCACCTCTAAACTCCACAAAATCATTCACAGTCAAGATTCTGGATGAAAACGACAACGTTCCTCGCTTTACCAAGACAGTTTACCTTCTTCAGATACCTGAAAACAACATTCCAGGGGAGTACCTGGGTTCAGTTCTGGCTCACGACCCAGATCTTGGGCAGAATGGCACAGTGTATTACAGCATACTCAACTCTAATGTGAGTGGAGGTGATGTGAACACCTATGTTAACGTGAATGCCGCAAATGGAGCCATATATGCAGTTAGGTCCTTCAACTATGAGCAAATTAAATATTTTGACTTCAAGGTTCTTGCGAGAGATGCTGGATCCCCACACCTGGAGAGCAATGCTACAGTACGCATCAGTGTTCTGGATGTCAATGACAACATCCCTGTCATTGTTTTACCCCTCCTCCAAAATGACACTGCGGAAATCCATGTCCCACGTAATGTTGGTGTTGGCTACATTGTCACCACAGTGAGGGCAGTGGATAATGATTATGGCGAGAGTGGGAGGCTCACCTATGAGATCTCTGATGGGAATGAGGAGCACCTTTTTGATATTGACCCAGTGACTGGGGAGGTGCGTACAGCCCACCCATTCTGGGATAATGTCAACCCCATTGTTGAGCTGATCATTAGGGTGTCGGACCATGGCAAACCAACTCTCACTACTGCTGCCAGGCTTATCATCAAAGCCTCCAATGGACATCCAACCGATGGACTTTTACATATAGATGACAATCAGAACTGGGACATGTCCTTGCCCCTTATCGTAACTCTAAGTATAATATCCATCATGCTTCTGGCTGCCATGGTGACCATAGCCATCAAGTGCAAGCGGGAGAACAAGGAGATACGTACCTACAACTGTCGTATCGCAGAATACTCACACCCTCAGCTTGGGAAAAGCAAGAAGAAGAAGATTAACAAGAATGACATCATGCTGGTTCAGAGCGAGGTGGAGGAGCGGGATGCCATGAATGTGATGAATGTGGTAAGCAGCCCTTCCTTGGCCACCTCTCCCATGTACTTTGACTACCAGACACGCCTGCCACTCAGCTCACCAAGATCAGAAGTCATGTACCTTAAGCCCACTGCAAATAACCTCAGCGTGCCCCAAGGCCACGTGGGATGCCACACCAGCTTCACAGGCCCAGTCACCAGCACTACAGACACACCTACTAACCGCATGTCCATCATCCAGGTAAGATAAATAGCACTTTTCACCTTAACTGTTGTATCACCATTTCCACATTACAACCTTAAAAACGCAACCATGTACTGTATCTTCACCTATGCCGTGTGTATTTTGTTGTTGTTGTTTTTTAATGAATGAAAAAGGAAACAAGGACAATCAGAGTCACAGAGGCCCAGGAGCACTGAGAGAAAAAAGGGAGGGAGGAGGAAGCATTAGAAGGATTAAACAGCCACGTGCCCTCAAAGAGGAGACCCAGTGACATCACAACACATAGCGTTTGTCTTTGAAATATGTCACGGCAGAATTTACACTGGCTGGAACCGTGTTATTAATCACACAATAATTAAACTTTAAATTTGACAGTCTACATTCTAGATTTGGGGCATATATGTCTGTTTGCGTATACTGACCACAGCATAAAAAATATGTAGTTACTGTTGTCAAATTAATGATTTACAACAACAAAGGCAGATACTTTGTGGTTAATTCTTGCGATTTTAATTCCCTAAGATTAAGAGATTGTGAGTATTTTAACAGTTACTTTAGGCATCTTTGCATGGAGTACTTGGGTGTATAAGCCTCTAATGTGATAACTTCTCTGTGTCTTTGGCCTTAAGCCCATTAAAAGTCTGTCGTGTGGGAGCGGATTATGGCTTTCTTAAGTCAGTCATATATGACACTGGGGATAATTGTACATCAAATCTGTTTTTTACGATTTTCACCTTTTGTTGACATGTGAGTCATTTTCGATATTAACATTTTGTGTTATAATACTGGTTCTACTATTTTGCCATTCTTCGTATGGCCTCATAATTAAGTGTGTAATTAGGGAATTCCATTTTTTCTAGTTACATCCTGATGGATGGTAACTATTAGTCCCCTTGGTTAATCCGTCTGCAGCCTTTTTATCCCTGACATTTGGACGTGCATGTGATGATGACTGTGATCAGACATGACGTGTTCCCACCAGGGAGGAAGACCCATGTCTGTTGTTCTCTCTCGCATTCTTAGCCTGGCTTCTATTATGAGCCAGCTGCACAGGGCAAGGGTCAGCCCAAGGAGCATTCAGGCTCCCTAATCAGGAAGACAGAATAATTGCTGGCCTATTTTACAGGCTGCTTTCACTAATGTAGATATTATGAATTGGACTGTTGCACATTCATTTCTTTTCTCACCTTCTTCACACTGTCAAAGGCAAGTCTGGCAGGAACAGCCGCAAAACATTCCTCAGTGCTTCGTGTTTACTTGTTTACAGTGGGTCCCGTAGAAGCATCAGACATTTTGGGTGCTCTATTGTATTATTCAGCAGAAACCAGTGTAGCGGGAGATGGCCTTAGGCATTACGTTTCTTCAGAAGCTGTACAGAAGCATATCGCTTTCCTCTCTCCTCCCTTCTGCTTCTGCCTACTCTCTCCCCTTATGTGCGCAGTAAGTAACCTGAGTCAGAGGTGAGTGGCTATGGGAAAAATGTCAGGAAACAAAGACAGAATTCCCCTTTCCATCGATCCCAAGGCCTCTCAGCCCATCTGTCACTGCAGTTGTCAGGAGAGGAGAGGCTAAATAGGAAAAATAAATAAAGAGATGGATAAAACGTACAAGCATCTTGTCTGCTCAGTCTGTTTCATAAGGGCACTTTAGTGCGTCTGTCTTAATGTGCTCCTAGCACGGCTACTGTAACAACCTGCATGTCTCAGGCTCCCAACACACCACTACTGTTCCCTTAAAATGCTTGATAGTGGTACACAGAAAAACTGGACTCAACCGAGAACAGAGGGACAAGTATGAACATATCATTGTCACCAACCTGCCAGCACTTAGAACTTTGTTCCATTTGTAAGTGGAATTCCTGGGATAAGAAGATGGATGATACGTAATGATACCTAATTCCACTTAAGGCATTGAAGGGAATTACTTAGTATGGAATGAAGGTTAAAACCAATCTGCTGTGGAATTCTTCAGTGTTCAGGAAGAAAGCATTTCAGTGACTCCCTTCTAAGAGTGTGCCTGTCATGACAATACATTCTAGGATTTTGTCCCACATTCTGTTTGTTTCAGCAGCTATTTTTCAGCTATGTTTTTTGCTCGATGGAGAAGCTGGCCTCAGTTCTGACAAGCATTTAATGGCTGTTTTGTCATTGCTTTTAAATGACCCAGAATTCATCGTCTCCCTTCTTTGCTTCCCTATCACCTGCACCTTATCAATGTGGAATCCTGTCACCCAACGAGACAGCAGTCCATTCAATTACAGTTTCATAGTGAATTAAATATATAAATAAATATATATAAATGCCTTTAGGTGGCAGCATTCTGCATTCTCAGTATTGTTATTAGGGTATTGGGAAGAAAAGTGGTTTTCCTGCTTTACAAAGATGCTTCAATATGATTCTCCATAAATGAATATCTAGCTAAAAATACTTAAATGTATGTAGAAGCATTATGTATTTGAGATAAAATCCATGCTGTCAATGTATATAACTTTAGTGTCTATATTAAGCTGAAAATTAAACTGGAACAAAGGCTGAAAAATACCTCCGGGATTTATGGTTCACTATGTATAATTTAGGGGTATTGAGTATTGGTGTGTGTGTGTGTGTGTGTGAGTGAGAGAGAGAGAGACAGACAGAATTCCTCTCTTCATCACCCCTCTCTACAAATACATTTGTCAACTATGGAAAACTTGTCCTGAAATGTACAGTAAATTTAAATTATGTCATGGATTAGATGGCGTTATTATTGAAAGCATCCACTATATCTAATGTTGACATTTTTCCTACACTTTAAATGTCACTCTTTCCGATGTCCCCGAGCACACTTAAAAAGTATAAGGAACGCTAAAATGCCACTAAACATCACATGGCAAAATTTGGGTTTATTTAAATCATTAACTACAATTTGTTTCTTTAAGGGCACAAGTTACTATTCTCCAGTGAACCTCCTGTGATGGTACATAAAAACACACACCTGAACCCAAAACTTTGGAGACATGGGGAACATTAATAAATTATTTAACCAAAACAAATATTGAAATAAATGTTTTTGGTTACACAGTACTGTAACTGTTTTGGTATTTTTTTTTCTCCTTTTTTGCTTGTTTCACTGCAGATCAGGGCATATAATGTTGCTGTAACAGTGTGTAATGAGCAGCACAGAACAGCAGCTATATTTATATCTTACATCATACATAAATTATAATTTCTAACAAATCTGTGGAAAGCATAAGATGTCACGATAAACATGTTTGGTCCTCGGCTAAATGTTTGTGAAGATGCAAAGAACAAGGAGAGCAAAGACGAGGATAGAGGGAAACTGTTGTGAAAAAGGAGAAAATTGTGGTATTTTGGCAAATTAAGTACTTTTCTCTGACAACATGAAAAGAATGATTAGATTATACTCATGGATATATATATTTACAATATATCAGGTACAAGTACAGTTTCAAAACGCCCTGCAAAATTACCATTAAAAATAAATTAAAACAAATCAACATCTCGAACCGGTCATGTGCAAACAAAGTATTTTGTATGCTTTCTAATTTCATTCTGGCAAACCAGGCGAACAAAGAAGTTTTGAACTTTGCAAGTGCAGAGGAAAAGACAGGATAGGAGAACACAAGTTGACCTCTATGATCTCAGATTGACCGGACACATTAAACCAATTTGCTTTGCCTCAAACGGAAGCAGCCTATTAGAGATGACATGGGCACAGTAATAAGACTGTGGATTCGTCAGTGAACATTCTCTCTCACAGTA
>CAAKHB010002309.1:85335-110678 GCA_901007665.1 Aeoliscus strigatus
TCGAGCAAACACACACACACACACACACACACACACACACACACACACACACACACACACACACAGACATCTAGATATGTCATTAAAAATAGATGTGTGTCTTGTTCCACCTCGGAGGAGTGGAAGAGAAATGATGTGCCAGAGTGTCATCTTATAGGCCTCCTCAGTTAATTGACTAACTTGTAAACTAGAATATCTAATTCTCTCCGTTGGACCCCTCCTAGCCCCACACAGTCCCTTGTAGATGCATGCACAAATTTTCTTGTCTGGTGACACAGGATTACACGTCAGTCTTCGTTTCAAAACCCCTGGCTTCATTTTCGAAATTCACTGAATTATATTTAGTTTGCAGCTCTTCATTGAAATTGTGCCAGTGTCATCCCTCCAAAGCAGGAGCAATTCTCACATTCAGTTTACCCAAAAGGTACGTAACAACATCATATGCAGGAACGTATTCTACATTATTAACACTACTTTAACGATATTAGACAGATTAGGTAGGTAATGGACAAACCATCATGGAATAAAGTCAGTGCGGTACAAATCTGAATACACACACACACACACACACACACATATACTGTATATGCTATAATGCTCTTTAGTGTATGAAAAAGGCTGATCAGAGGGACTTATATCGCCACTGCTTTAACAAACAATCTCACTCATACAAATGTCTCTCTAAATTGTTTTGAACAATAAGCTCCATTGAAGTTTGTTACAATATGTGTATTTCTTGAAAACAATGTTGTGTTTCATTTAATGTCAAACAGAGTAAAATACATTGAATATGTTCAAATGGAGAACACAATGACAACAAAGTGCCAAAGAAGGAAGCTTCATATGTGTTTCCAATGTGACAGTTGATAATAAAGTTTATCTGTGAATAGCTATCTGAGAATGCTAAGTCAGTGTGTTGCTTTTATTAAGTACAATTAATTTAAAAATAGCACACGTTTTCAGAGAATGGCTATTGTCATCTTTTGTTATCTTGATCTTGATTATTTTGAAGCACTTTGGTTTTGTACGATTTCTTTCAGCTCCAGCTCATGAGATAGACTGTGCATGCGTGTGTGTGTATATGTGTGTGAGTGTTTTTGCACGTGTGTGCATACAGTACAAAATAAATGAGACAAGTAGTACAGAGACAGGAGTTCAAGGATATGCCCTCTCTAAGTAGGTTTGCATTTAATTATTTTCTACATGGGTTGACTCTCAACATGGTATCCCTGTCTGTTGTTCATATTCTCAAAAAGTAATTTTTGTGTACAAAATTACATAACATACAGTCATAACATGCAATAATAATATTCCACATACTGTTCTAATTTTCATTAAGCAAAATTAGGAGCAGTAAGGAAATGCTTATTATTTATTCACTTTCCAAACATGGACACAGTTGACTGGTCACATGAACACTAACTCTGCTACTTGGTGAAGGCATAAGAAATGGATAGATGTATAGATAGATACTGAATTTTTCATGGAGAATAATAAAGTAAGTATTGGCAACCGATCACCTAAAGATAAAGTAATCATAGTAAAATATTAATATAACAAAGCAGAGGTCATGCTGGTTATGTAGCAGTATTGAATACCTCCAGTGTACTTATTTACTTTACCTAATGAAGGAAAATACATGAATAAACATGAGCGCAAAGAATTAAAAGGGATGTGGTTTGTATTCATGATAATTTATGGCAAACGGTGATTGACAGAATGTGGCTCCTGAGTTAGAATCAGAGCCCCTGAGTCAGCTTCTAAATACATCTTTTTTGTAGGGAAAAAAAACAACAACAACATGGTCATTCCATGATAAAAAGTAATAAAATCCTGTGCAGTACCAGCTCTTATACATGCAAATATGAATGCTTGAATTATGGTGACGATATCCAGTTCATAAAATCAATATATTCTTAAATAGTTTCAGTGATGTGATTGCTGTATACAGTACTACAGAACGGTATTTAAACACTGCTTTGATACATGAAGATATCAGTTCAATATGTACTGTGCCTGGTTAATCAGCAGGGTTCCAGTCAGGGCTGACAAGTACTGATAGAGGCTGAAATCTCTGTTTTCATTTACCTCAATTAGTGGCACTTCTTAATTCAGTGGAAATGTACTTGGACCAGAATTCTTTATAATTTGGAAGCGAGTGGGAGATATTTAACAGGCAGACTGTATGGTTTTAGGTTCACTTAAGCCCATTGATTGAATGTTCTGTTATCTCCAGGAAGATGTATAAGTCCAGCAAATTAGATTTGATCACTTACAATTGCTCCTTGTCCATGAAGTAATCAATGCAGTCTAATTATGCTAAGTATCCCCACCCACTCTTTGAACTTCTTCCATCATCCTCTCACTTTGGTGTTTTCTTCTCCATTTTTTGTCTTTTCATCATAAGCACAGAGGTTGAAAATGGGTGTGGTGTAAGGAAGGACACTGCTTCTTTGACAGTTTTCTTTGACAGTTTTTGGAACAACTACCTTAACATCTCTCTCTCTCTCACACACACACACACACACTCACAGACACACACACACACACACACACACACGCGGAGTAAGTACAATATGTGTGTGTGAGCCACTTCAGAACAAAGGTATGTCGATCACTGCTTACATACAAAATAAAGGGAGGAGGTCTGTTGGATAAAATAGAGAGAGAGGTCCAG
This sequence comes from Aeoliscus strigatus, assembly GCA_901007665.1. Classification (NCBI taxonomy): domain Eukaryota; kingdom Metazoa; phylum Chordata; class Actinopteri; order Syngnathiformes; family Centriscidae; genus Aeoliscus; species Aeoliscus strigatus. The sequence goes on from CAAKHB010002309.1 coordinate 88,013, forward strand.
GGATGAGTTCAAAAGATGCTGCAATATGTCTACCTTCACCACCCAAATTTAAAGTATCACATACACTGATCGACACACTCATGGAGCCCATAAAAAAATGCCCCAACAAGGCCTCAGAGTAGACTAGCACTCCAATACTCTTTCCTATTTGTCTCAATTGGCCTGCTGTCTGCTTGGTCAGTCTTAGGGCCTCAGTGGGAATACAGAATAGAGTGCAGCTTTTAACACTTACTCAGCCTCTCTATACTCAGTAGCTCTCTGACCTCTGTGGCCTTGTCACATAGGCTAGATATCATTCAGTGAAATTCAGTTCAACAACATGTTTTAGCAATTCTTTAGCAGTTCTATTCTCATTGGTGTTTTGGGTGGAACAGATGAAGACACACACACACACACACACACACACACACACTGAGCTTATAGTCTATAGTCTAGTCTGATCTTATAGTCTATCGTGGGCGATTCTGCCAAAATTTGTGGGTCGATTGATGATGTACAATTAAGGATGTTATGAGACACACACATACCTTGCTCAACAGCATGTCAGCTCGATATATTTTGTTAGAGAATGCTGCTCTTTCTCTTCATGTTCAGCATTCCTGGCCAGCTGTTGTTCCTCAGGTTCCTGCATCCCACCACATGCTGGATCCATCCCACAACCTTGGGGTCCCAGGCCTACTTCTCAGATTGTTTTGCTTACACCTCCCACACACTGATGATGGGGTTTAAAGGGCTGATATAGACCTTGAAAGCTGCTGTGTATTATGTGATTTTTCACACATAAATCATCTGTTATAGAAATATATCATTTCTCAGCTCTCCTTGTCTTTTCTAAATACGTATCAGGGGAGACAAAGGTGCAATGCACCAAATCTCTGGTTGACAGAAATGTGTATGTGGTAGTTTGCATACATGGAGTATATCACCTCTGCCTTAAACAGCCACTGGCTGCAATTCTGTTCCATTTATATAAGTTCAGCTCAGCTGTGTCCAGTTCACATCAGGTCAGTTCTGATCAATATTAATACTCCCATGGTGAGATGGCATGCAGGAACTATACATTACTCAATGATAAATCAATTATCAATAATTAATGATTAATGATTATACAAGTCTGATGTGTCCCGTATTGTGTTGTATCATTTTACGATACTATTCTGTATTATTTGTCAACCGGCACTGGCTATAGTACAAAGTACAAAGCAGTTCATACTAGTTTGTTATCGACCCATTTATTGGAAAGTGGCCCATTGTATTGAAAGGGCTGGACATTAGAGACAGACAGGAAGAGATGGAGGCTGAAGATCAGCCTGGACTCTAATTGGCAGGAAAGAGGTTCCTATCAAGTGGCATAATGTGCTTTTTATTGGCTTGTGTTGGAGGAGAAGGGGTAGCTAGTGAAGGGATGGAGAGGACCTGCTGCTTAAGGTGTAACCATACATTTATTTTATTTCGGGTTAAAATAAAGCAACTGTCTTACTGTAAGCACAAGAACACACAAGCAAGGTCATTTTTATGTTATTTTATATTTCATGTCATTTTGGATTGATGTCATGTGTCTAAAAATGTAATGTGAGTGTGTTTTGAGTGTATTGTAGTAGATGTATGCACAGGAGCTCATACCTCAAAGCATGAATATATGTTTTGGTCTGTCTAACCTTCCCTATTTTATGTGAGTGTTTTATTTTCATGCCGACAAATCACAGAGAGGAATGGCATGTTTAAGTTGTGATAAAGGTGGTGGCATGGAACATGGAAGGTCACTGTATTGAGTTGGCATGTCTGACCTTCATTCATTGCTTTTCATACTGCGCCACCGCAGAGGCCGGATGACATTGAAATACTTCATTGACTGAGTCAAGCTGTGCATGTATAAAAATCCTGGCACAGGGAGACATTACTCACAAACGTGACATTTTGCAGCTATCAATCCAACTGGAGAGCTGTGCACTATTTGTGTTACTCCGATGAATGCCACTGCAGCAGTGTGGAAGCGATTTCTCTTGAAGCCATTGTTTTCCACACTTCACCACACCAACCTTTCACTAAATGTACAGTATCTAATTGTTAGCCCTTGTTGTCGCTGTGTTCCCTTCAGCTTACAGTGAAATCTGTTTATTTGATTGCTTACCTTCTATTCACTACTCTTGACGGTGTCAGGTATTTCTGTAAATGCCAGAAATCACGCTGGGATCCTAGTGACCTTTCATTTTAATTTACATGATTAAAAAACCTCATGCACCATACTTGCATGTAATTAACAGCACATCTAGTGTCAGTGATTGATTTGGTCTGTAATACACTGCTGCATATGGTGTTCAAGATTGAGGAGCCCTTTTGCAGGTTGCGCTGTATTTTGTATCCTACTGCATCCAATGTCTTCATCATTTCCTAGCATCTTAGATTGGCAGTGTGCACAACCCTAGGTTCACTTTATTGATCCACATCCCCATTGGATACATATCGGGTTTCCTGGAAAGAAAGAAATCCACGCAGCACATGTTTCAACACATACAAGCCGTCGTACATTGCTCACAATGTCTTTCATAGAAAAACAAGGTTTCTCATATATATATATACTGTTATAATTTGGTTATTAGACATGTAGCTGGCCTTAAGAGGGAGAACAGCAACATTTCCAAGATTACCAAGCAGTTATTAGTTATTATTGATTTCATGTTGTCTCCCATATTTAATGTTCAGCCCTGTGGTTTATTCTTGAATTTCTAATTACCCTGCTTCACATCGTTAATGAAATGCTCAAACTCGAACAATATGGAGCTCCTGTCCTCTCTGTTTTCTCTGCCCCCACTCTGTCCTCGGATTAATTTTTTCCTGCATAATTAATCACATGTCACTATGAAACCTTGTTCCACAGCAGTTCTGGTTTCTGAAGCACTCATTCATACGTTGTATTTCTCTTTGCTTCTTAGACGGACAATTTCCCCACTGAGCCTAATTATATGGGCAGCCGACAACAGTTTGTTCAAAGGTAAGTGCTGGGAACCACACGTAACGATCACTATACTTCAGACCCGCGTTTTTTCCTATGACACCTGGAGGGAAGCATTGGAGACAGGAAGACAGGAAGTTTGTGCATATTTAATTTCAGATACATTTATTATAATACATGAAGTACAGTCACTGACAACAGCTCAATCAGGGAGATGTACATGTTGAGCAGTAGTACAGTGAAGAGTCTTTAAATGTACCTGAATTTTAAAAAGAATAAAAGTAATAGCTTTGGAAAAAATACTAGTCCTAGGCTGTGCTAATGCTGCTATTCTCTGAAACATTTTCTAGTAGTTCAACATTCAAAGACCCAGAGCGAGCAAGCCTTAGAGACAGTGGTCATGGTGACAGTGACCAGGCTGACAGTGACCAGGACACCAACAAAGGCTCCTGCTGTGATATGTCTGCAAAGGAGGCACTCAAGTTAAAGGCTGTGGGCATCAAGCCACCTCCTCTGGAGCAAGGTGAGTTGTCATGATCAAATTGACTGCATGAGAAATGAAAGACGTCCAGAAGTTGTATTACGTTAACTGTATAGGCCCTGAGTTGCCTGGCTGCTCATGATCTAAACGTGTACTGGGCTACTTTATTCTTCCCTACTTTGTTCCTTGCACTTTTGTCACTTAATGTGGGTGTATGTGTGTGAGTCCGCCCATGTGTGTATTTCAGGGTGTGAGCAAGTATGCATTCCACACACGTCCTCAGTTTATCAAAGCAGACAAGCCCATTATGTTTTTATAAGCCCAACTACTTCAGCCTCTCCATTTAGTCCCCCTTCCCTGAGCACCCGTCTCTGAAACTTTGATAATGGAACATGGAAAATGACTTAGTGAGCAGCAAACGATGTAGCTTGGTGGTGTTGTGATTAAATATGAATAATTATTCTAAGCGCTGTGGGTCAGGCAGATTACACATGACATGTGTAGAACAATAACTCCCTAGATAAGAGTTGCTGCAGTCCCTCTCACCTCAGCCAACTTGTATGATTAGTGCATGGTCAGGGGAAGCAAAGATGTCAAGATTATACATAGAGAAAGAGAAGCAATGGCACAGGTTACATGGGTAATTCCCATGGTAACTAATCATGTATTTCAGTGTTGGTCTTTAGCTGCTTGAGTAAAGATGGAATTTATTACAAATAAAGATATTACTAGATATATTCACAAATACACACAACCAAATAGACTCAATGCTACAACACTGTATATTGAACATGAATTATATGTAATGATAGTACTAGCAGAAGTTTTTTTTCTCCTTGCAGAATGGCAATTTGTGCAACACTGTACTGCAATATGCATGTCTGGCTAGATAGCTTTTTTCATAAACACACACACACACACACATTGACAAGAGAAACTGGCCAATTAAAAATCTCCATATGCTTCTCATTTGAAAATGATCCCATTTAATTGTCCGTTAGCGACTGAAAGAGTCCAATATATTCGCACATGACAAATAGTGTGAAGCTGTGCTAGTGTAGTCATTCAGTAAAAACCTGTCCCACTGTAAGAGTGGCTGTGGCTGGTGGTCTTGAACAGAATGTCCATAAAAACCTGTAACCTGTCTCTGCCTGCTTTTCACTCTTGGCTGCACTTCCTTTTATTTATTCTCATCCTCAACTATGTTTCACCCACAACTGCACCACGCCTCCCATGACTGTTGCTCCACAAGCTCACTGGTCCTTCTTGATTGACAGTTAACTGACTGCAGCTGGCTGTGTTTAGCCAATAATGTGAGGGTTTAGCAAAGCTCTGTGTGTGTGTGTGTGTGTGTGTGTGTGTGTGTGTGTAGGGGGCTACACACCATGGTGTATGGTGCGGTGGTGATAATCTCAAAATGGAGAAATTCTGGTGGTTCTATATGAACAATATTAACATGAGAAAAAAAGCAGTAACCTCCTGGCTCATAAACTATAGTTTCCTGGAATACTCATCCTTTCTTTTTAATATCCTCCTGTTTAAGGTGAAACATATTGTGGTCACCTGTGAAGTTCAAGCCAAATCCCATCTGCTTTTCTTTATAGTTGACCCATGCATATGCAGGTGCTATATTTTTGTAATTTATGGCTGAATACTGAGGCTTAGTCCAAAGAATAATGAATAGAAAAAAGAAACCTGAGCTGCTAAAGGAAATATGGGATAATCATTGTCTCAATGTATGACTATCACTGTAATTCCACCAAAGCTTCCAGTGTGCGCACAGATAGCTATACCAGCAAGCTCACAGATATGTCTATTATCTTTTGGAAAAGAAAGGAAAGGGAAGCTTGGTTGCCTCCCAGGGGTCATTTTCCTGCAGGTTTATGTTCCTCACATCTCGGCACTAAGAATTCACTTCATAGGTCTCTCTCATTTCATTCCATCTGAAGTCCTCTGCCTCTCTGCAAACAAAGCCCTCCCAATTACTGTTGTGTAGCTTCCTCTTTGTGCTTGCCAGTCATTCACTGGCTCAGTACAAACGAACCTGCAAGTGTGCAAAGCATGTAGTTCAAGTCCCAATTAATCCTTGACCTAGTATCTGTTCTTTACAATCACAGTTGGGTTGTTGCCCTCTGTATATCTGTCTTTCAGATTGGGGCTCTTTTCTATCCATATTTCTTACATCTACCCCCACAATTTCATTTTTGAACATTTCAATAAGAAATCCCCCAAATTCCCCAATGCATTCCATATCTGGAGATATGGAATATGCAGCATGATTAATTTGCCCTGCAAAATTATCAACAATCTATTAATTAGTTTTAAGTATATCAGATGCCTATTTTTTCCACTTTTTGTAGTGTATTAATTGATAGTCCAGCACACATTTATATTGGCTCATCTGGCACCAGAGATTGGCTGGCAGGGCATCTGAAGTGTGAAGATGCACCCAGCAGTGCAATATTACCCATTCATAGGGCTCGTAGGGAAAATGAAATAGCTGAAGAGTCTGTGGGTTGGTTTTGTTAAAGCTAAATGCTTCCATTACCATGCAAACATCCAAATAAGTGCAACATTGGTGTTTCAGTGTTGTGAGAATAAAATCAGTTTCAGGTGTAATATCATCTATTGATTGATCACATTGGACCTTGATTCATTAGGGCTTGTCAAACTCATATTTATTTTGTTTCAAAATGTCAATAATCCATCAAATATAAATTGAGATGTATTGGCTCAAAGTGGTCAACCAAAATCCCAACATTATATACCGCTAAGCTGTCATGTAAAAGTTTGAAGTGTAGCCACATGTTAAAGCATTTTCTCTGCAAGAATGTGTTATGTGACAGGTAATCAGCATTCAGTAACTTAAATATAGTTTTAGGGCAAGTTAATTTGATCGTTTCAATTACGCTGACCAACAAAAGCTGAGCACTGACTTTAAGGTTTCAATAAAATGCCAAGAGATGAAAGTCATGTTGTTTTGTTGATTTATTTTTTTCTACCTGTCCACACTTCCAAGCAAACTAAATGTATAGGTAAATATTTAAATATTCACATCTGGTCTAATCTTCAGACTCCAGTATGATTTTGCTTCTTTTAAGTGTCTCAAAGCCCCAACAATCTTCACTCCTCCATTTAGTTCTCAGCAAATAATTTAGAAGGAGTGACTCTTTGATAAAGAAAATTAAATTCCAATACTTACTGACTGGTCGAAGTCAGATCAGATGCCCTCTTCACATGTGTAGCCATGGCAACCTCCATCCTGCTCACTCTGGTCTTTCACAAACTTTATTGTAATGGCTGGAAAAGGCCATTTTATTCATTGTGTTTATTAATTTATTCATTTTATGAACAAATACATATACATCTACATATACATGTATTTGTACATGAATACAAAATACATGCACATGCTTTTTTCACGGGGTAGATAGATGAACAATGTGTGCATAATTTGAATATTTCTGAATTGTGCTGAATGCTGATTTGAATAATGCTATGTTTATGATGCATAAGTTCCCCAAATGAAAAGCACTGAGTCAAATGTGTGCTCCTATGCATTGCAGTCTGATCTTGATTGACACGTGTTCAAATTATGAAATACTTTTGGTATGACATTGCAATCGTTAGATCTTATTTTCAGATCATTGGATGTGGCAGCACGGTGGTGCAGTGGTTAGTGCTAGCCTAGGGTCTTTGTGTGAGGAGTTTGCATGCTCTCCCAGTGTCTGTGTGGGTTATCTCTGGGTACTCGACTTCCTCCCACCTCCAAAAGAATGGTTTGAAGCAAGGTTAATTGGTAACTCAAAATGGCCTGCAGGTGTGAATGTGTGTATGAATGGTTGTGTGTCCTTCATGTGGCTCAGTGATGAGAAGATGAGATGAATGAATCATTGGATGTCGGCACGGCAGACGTTCGAAGATGTGACGAATGATCAAAACAATAGTTCAAATCACGCGTGTCAAAACCGGACCTTGAGGGACGCCTATCCTGGAATTTTTCGATGTCACCCTGCCAGGCACGTGTAGTCAGTTTTTGGATTAGGAGGCATAACCTACACTGTTAGTTGACGCTGTATAACCAACCAATAATCTGCAGTGGAGGTCCTAATCACCAGTGGAAAACTCTGTACACGAATAGCAAAAAAAAAAAGCCATACAGCCATTTCTTAAAAGTTGCTAGAAGTCGCTAAATGATTTCATCACCTCATTTGCATACTTGTCAATTTACATTTCATTGTTATGGACGTTGTAGGAGAGAAGAATAACATGGAGGGGAGATAAAAACTGAGTGAAAATCACCAGGAATATATTTAGAACTACAAATAGACTTTCTTCGGTTGATCCCTGTGTTTGTTTTAAATTCTACTCTGTGACACGCGGTGGACCAGCAGTGACCTTGTTCCATGCGTAGTCCATTTTTGAATGTGGATTCAGAGCGGTGAGGGAGGGTCAATTTGCTCTGGATGCAGCGGCGGGGAGTGACGCGAAGCTGACCGCCTGTGAGAGCTTTGGGACGGGGGAGTAGCTCAAGCACCCGCTGGCCGCTCTGCTGCTTGTTGAGATCAGAAAGGAACTGCAGAGCAATGCAGAGCTGTTGACTCAGCGACTCGCCACCAGAAAACTCTCCCATAACACCAGAAAAAGTCACTAGATTTGTCGCTTGTCGTTGGAGGGGTCTAAGAAGTCACTAAATATAGCGACAAAATTGCTAAGTTGGCAACAGTGCCCTGCTTTGTTTATAACCTGGTGTTTGCTTGTGGTATTGCAAGGCAGTAAGCTTTCTTCTCTAAGCCTCAACCTTCGTGTATCAAATGATACACGCTGCCTATACACACTCTCTTAAGGAAATCAAACAAATGGTTTATTTTAGCACTTTATATTAGCCTCATCAGAATATATGTGTATATATATATACATGCACACTGTTATTATTATGTTATTATGCATATATTCATATATAATAAATGTTCATTTATATATCATTTTTGTGATATCTTTTTACTACCAAATGAATTATATTTAAATGGCCTTTGAAACTATTCTGAATGCTTTGCTAAATGGTCTCAAATCAAGACCTGGAGTTGAAGAACCACTCATCATTGAATGCTCGTTAAATGTGTTACACTGTTCTCACCCGCAGCCTTACTGAATTATATGTTACGTTCGCTGTCCAGATAATAAGCTGTGTATCCACCAGCGGTGGGCCGTCAGGGCCTTCAAGGCCTTCTCTACTTGCCTAAAAATATCTGAATAACAGACTTATGTTAGTTATAATTTTCATGAATACGTATTAAATCATTCCTAATGGTCTGTTCCTTTCATAGCTTTCCCCTGGTTGAGCTGCTTTTGAATGGGTATTTTCAACTAGATGCACTTCACCCATCAAATGTTGCTGGTCAAAGAAATCTGCCTGGAGGCCTTCACAATCAGTTCTGCAGGCCCTGTAGCATAAAATACGTGTTGATAAAACTGTTGCTTTCACCAATCAGATGGGTTGAGGACACCAAGACCATAGCAGCCATATGGTGACATCATCATATCCACACCCTCTGATTAGATAGTCATAGAGGGTGGAAATCAGAGCTAGCAAACTGCATCTGTTTGAGTTGAATGAGTAATAATATAATTGTATTGATTTAATGGCTGTTTTGTCATCCCACAGTCCATTTTCAAGACAGACTTTTCAAGAAAAGCTGCACATTGTTGAGAGCGGTCAGGCGGCTCCGAGGCTAAGTATCCGTAAATCCGGATACTTGGAAATATCCGGAAAAGAGGACTGAGAGCGGACTGAGAGCGGAATGTTCGCAGTCTTCAGAGCTTCCATAGTCGAGTTCACTGCCGCGTAGTAGTTTGCTGTGAATTTTCGTTGCGTGCTACGTTTTTCTGTGATGTGTCCAAGGAGCAGTTGTGCAAGCAGCCTACAACTTTACAACTCAATGTGGACGTATGCTTTGAGTCTGCATGAGTATTTTTGGATCTTTACAAGCAATGGCTTTTCATTACTTTTGGCGAAACGAGAGTGGCTCTATGTACAGCTGAGCCAGGTGTGCAGAGAAACTGAGCTCCACAAGGAGAACGTGCAGAAAAACCTTAAATCTTAAAAATCTGCATTGATAGACTTCTTCATGGACTTCTTGATGGACCTAAAACACACGGATAATCTCTACAACAGATTCACTGAACTTTTCTTGAGAAAGGAAAGGAAGATGGATTTTATGTACAAATAATCAGGATAATCTGTGTAAAATGCTGCTATTTCCCTAACTGTTGCAATTTTCCAAGGTTATTATTGATGTTTTTATGTGTGTTGTGTGAGTATGATAATTGTGAACCCTGGGTTTGTTTCTTCAGTAGAGGCATTTAGTTTGACTATGTGAGTTATCTTTATGTGTAACAGCCCTTTATAGTGCATTTCTGGAAAATAGAATGGTTTCTACAGCCATAAAGTCGTAGTTATTGAGAGGTGGGTTAACATTTACTAGAACAACTGAAGCCCTGGGTGTGACATGCTGCTCGCCACTGGTATCCTCTCAAATCTAGTTGGATTTTACAGTTCAGCCCGTGAAATATTATACATAAACTCAACTCGGGAAATATAGGTTTATCTAAAACATATAAGTCAAATAAATATTAGTACATATCAATATACATCTGTATCAAGACATCTGTATCTGTAGAATACTACCAGTGAGTACACATACATGTTATTACACTTGTCACTGTGTTTTTACAATATTTTTATGGCTAATCAATTCACAAATGTCCATTAATATTAGTGTGATTGAGAGAATAATGTTTTTCCTACTTTCCTGGTGGGGGGAAATGAGAACCATCAGTAATCTGGACCACTGCAGGATGCATCACTCAAAGTTTTATGTAACTTCCAAGGAAACACATTTATTTTTTGTTCAGAATTGTCATGCAGTCATTGTCATGATGGTTCCCTTTCAACTGTGAACTATTGCTAACTAGGCTTTTAACTGAAGAAAGAGGAGAGAGCGTGATGAGACCATAACTGAAGCTTGAATACAAATGAACAAAGCAACACCGCAGCTGGCAACAGACAGACAGTGCTCGACGCACACGTCTTTTGAAACACCTCCAGTGGGCACTGGATCCAAGTGAGAGAAGTGATGAAGCCTCAACACACACAAGACATGACTCAACAATGCACTCAATTCTTACACACGCGGTGTGTAAGAAAGCTGACGTCTACACAGTTTTAGGGAAAAACAAAAGAAAAGAAATAAAGAGAAAGACAGCAGTTCAACATGTAATGTCGTTACATAAATATGAAGTCACACAGATAATACAATACAATATTACAATACAATATTACAATATTGTTCACAATTCGATCAGTTAAAACATCATCTTTGGAACCCATAGGAGGAAAAAATCCTTGTCCTTGTATTAGCAAGTTGAAGCAATAAACTTGGTAAATGGACAAACATCTGCTGAGAGAGATGCATTGGATAGGGACGTAATTAGTCAGTTAAAAAACACGACTCTAAACGTGAAGCATATGGAGGAGTCATGGTTTTATGTGATGCTATCACATCTGTCTGTTTAAACATGATCAACCGAGGCCAGGTGTGTGTGTGTGTGTGTGTGTATGTACACACCCGTTGTTCTAGTGCTGACACACAAGTGCATCCATCCTATTAGCCAATTTGAGGTGTCACAGAGCCTGTTTCTCCCAACGATCTTACTGGCAGCTTCTTTTTGGAATTTCAGTGGAGTTTGAATAAGTTATATTTAAATTTAAGATAACCATAAAACTCTGAAACTGCGACATGGCCCTGAGGAGTGTGTTAAAAACAAAACATCTGAAAGCAGCAGCCAGATACTCATGTGTTTTGTGACTGTTTGTGTAAGCCTTTGGACAGAGAGGATTTAAGCCTTTCATCTTTTCTTGGTCCTCATCTCCTCAGCTGTCCACAGACTGTCCCAGGCTGGGCTGATAGCCTGATTCATGGCAGCATCACCAGCTACTTTCCTGGTGGGGGGAAATGAGAACCATCAGCAATCTGGACCTCTGCAGGATGCATCACTCAAAGTCAACTGTGCTCATACACATGTGCCAGATCGTGTGCTCACCCCATTTTTTTTAGAGGATGTGGTAGTATCACACAGCAGAGGCGATTTGCAGCTAAGCTAGTGGAATCCTGTGGAAAGCCTAAAATCTTGTGGGGTGAAGGGAGGGGAGATATCATAGTCTTAGGATTTCTTCTCTTTCATTATGGAAGATTAAGGGGATTAGTCCATTTTCTTTAATGCACAAAGTTTCTTTAAATTCCATTGTTAGAATTATGGTCCTTGAAGGGTAGTGTCCATTCTAGCATCCTCCCTCTTGTGCTTATGATACTCGACTCAGATGACTGTGGGATGTAATGTTCACCTCTGCACCTCGGCCCGCCTGCTAAGCAGCTCACCCACTGATTCTCATTCAGGCAGCAAGATGGAGTACTGTGGCACCATGGGGCTGAAAAGCATTGCTTTGACTTTTACCAAATTGTGCCTTCACTCTGGTTACTGCAGTGAATGATTATGATGATGTTTATGTAAGTGAATGAACACAGATATGTCATTATACCTTGTAGTCACTGTTACAACCTCTCATAAAAGCCCTTCCCCTGTCCAGCCATTTCTCCTACATGTGTATTCTCTCATATTCATATTGAGTTGGGAAAAAAGAACATTAAATCCCATGTGTGAATTTCTCTTGTGAGATTAAATAAAGTATATATCATAAATATTTTATTCAAGGCACTAAATAAGTGTATTAGCCCAGATATCTTAACCACAACACTTATTCCTTGGTTTCATCTTCTGCCAGCAGTGACTTTGTGTGTTCCATTTTTGGAATCATCATCACCTGCAGACCAATTTGCATCAGTTTTCTGCAATTCAATGCAACATTTATGTGTAGGAAAGTAAGGAAAGGTGGTTTGGCTAGTTTGCATATTCAGTGTTTGCAGATTAAACACACAGACGTGCTTGGTGTAAACACATGAACAGCCCATATTATCATCAAAGGTTGTATGCTGTATTTTCACAGTTGCAATGTTTTAGTCCAAAAATGTAACTGTTTCAATCAATTCCATCTTTGTGGTGAAAGTCCTGCTCCCAGTTGTGGTCTTTACAATCATAACTCCTGTAAATGTGATGTTTATACTATGAATGACAGAATTAATATAACGTGCCCCATGGCAATACAGTCTCGGTCTCTCAAAGCATACTTACTTGTAACTACAGCCCACGCAATTATCTCAACTTTTGATGCTGATGAGATAGTATGTGAAGAAGGTGGAAGTGGCTGTTGCATATTTGTGGTTGTAGCTGTGACTACACAGCACGATTCCTCAAAAGTACTGCTTTCTAGCGTCTGTTGTGTCTGTATCTGATATTCACTCTGATTGTTCCTGTGAGCAATCCAAGGCTGGTGAGGCAGCAAAGATTGCACATCATAAATGCACAGCAGCAGAGTGCTGTATAGAACTGCTCAGCCTTTTTGAAGGAAATAATGTGCAGGGTTAAAAACAGTAATACTTACAAAACACAGTTTGTTGTCACTGTGCCTCTCTGAAATGTATGTGTGACAGAGCAGCAGAAGAGCTGTTCCACTATCTGCTCTCAGTGGGTAAAACATGTTGTCCAGAACAGCAGTAGGGAGGATACCACGGAGGAGATTATAATGATACAGAACATCGTCACTTCCTGGACCACAGCCATTCCGTTGCCATCTGTCCTCTGTCCATGGACAGCTGGGCATTCGTGCAAGTGCGTTTGTGGAGTATGAGTGTAATTCTAGACGAGAACCTCAGTCCTGAACATATGTGGTAAATTCTTATAATGTTTTACTTTGTTAGGTATTTATTAGTTATCCTTTCATTATTTAACAAGCTGATATATAAAGGAAACTGCTGCTTGTGGATTTAGTGTGGATAGTTTGTATACTATATAGTCAATGAGATTTTTTTGCTCCTTATTACATTGTTATATTGTTACAATTATACAAGAAAGGAAACTAATTATAAAAGCCAACTATTTGGAGCTGTGTCACATCAAACTATTACAAATAGTAACAGTATGTTCATGCTCTCATTGAAGCACACCATAAGAAGAAAAACACGTATTGTTTTTGTGTGTTGAACGTGTAGGACACATACTTGCCTCTGTGCTTTCTGTTCTCTCTGAAAACCATCGAGCCGATGCATGGTACTTGGACGCATCTGCACGCCCTCATGTTTTTGAAGAGGATTTGGGCTTCATTGGCACGCAAACTGACTGACATATCTACCACAATGTGTTACATTGTGTTATTCATATGATGAGTAGTGAGATGGGATTGTATACTCAGTTTTACTACGTTAGAGTAGCATTATTAATTAAGGAAATTTGATCACTTCTGTGTATATGGGTGTGAAGTTTTGTGTGTATAAGCAACGGAACAAGAATATATTTCCAGACTGTCACTTCAGCACAACCACAAAGATACAGTTTTCGTCTAGTTGCTGATGTGAGGGGATATTTGTGGTGCCCAGGGGCCTTGTTTCCCCATGTTACACAGCATCAAGAACCAAAGGGATCAATGGGCCTGGCCTGTCCAAGGGATCAGGACTTCTCTCTTTAACCATAACTGGTAATGTCCTTTCATCCAGAGCCTGCAGGGGTATAGATAATGGAGTATTTGCAGAAGAACAAAAGATGCATTGGTCCATGTAACGATGTGTTCGTCAGAAATATCAGATCGGTAAAAAGAATTACAGGATGAAAGAATAGCTTGCAAAGCTTCCTGACTTCCTGCTGTCGCTGTCAACCCACATATACAAGCTCACACTTGTGCATGCACACACATACACACGCTAAAGACATTCGACTGACCCGTACAACTGTATTAAACATGTGCTTCAACTACAAATAGTAATTTGTGCTACATCTGTGTTGATGAATGATCACGGCTGCCTCAGTGAGCTTTTGACTTTCGCTCCACAATACCTTTTTACATATCAATAGCGATAGGGAAAGAATGTGGGTGTGTGTCTCTAAAAGTACATGTGAGTCTGGTGACTGAAAATGTTTTTCTCGGATAACCTGACATTGTTACTTTTTGATCCTGCTAAATTAAGATAAGGGACTTGGTTAATTAAACTGTCACATGGCAATACCTTGAGGAATTACATGGCCAATGTGCCTTTAATTGGGTGACTGCTATTGTTACTGTGTTGGCTCGACTTTCAGGGTAGCAACCAGAGGCGCTTTACTGGCTAAAAATGAAAGGAAAACAGTGAATTATTGAATCACGAGAGACAATGACTCATATATTAATTGCAGAAACAGATAGATAGATGATAGATAGATAGATAGATTCACAACATGCCACAGGACGTGATGCAAACAGGTTGAATTTACAATGAACACTTAATGTTGCTTCAGTATGCATGAATGTGAAGTGTGTAATTTTCTGGACATTGCGGTAATCTCTGTGGTGCGAGGCAAATATCCAAAGCCCCATGGACAGTGTCAGCAAGCTTAAGATCCATCTGTAATTACCCGCAGCCAATTAACAGCTGACCCCGCATCCCACCTCAAACCACAGCAAAGATCTATTATGGAGATTTGGGAGGCTTGCGGTGTAAACAACCCAGTGAGAGAAATCTCTAAACACAGAATCTGAATGTTGCATCATACAGTGTGGTAGATGATGGGCTGTATTACACATTAGCATTGTTAGATTGAGTGAAACGTGTTTCACACATTTTAGGACAAATGCAGCAGTGGGGCACATATATTGCCTTGGGGCTGCAAGCAATTTATGATCAATGATGCCTTCAGGGACATCAGCTATTTTAGAAAGCTTACTGATGATGGGATTTTAGAAGAATCCTGGCATTGTAGTTACTGGAAAAAAACATTCTAGAGAGCATAATGCTCATTCTGTCACGATGTTTCAAAAACAGTTGTCCATCTGTCCCCAAAGGTATCAAAATCTGCCTTGATTAACAAGTGACAAATCTGCGTGATGGTCCCCTGTCCCTTATTTCCTCTCCTCTTTCGGGGATCAAAGAGGATGACGTTTTGAGCTGAGGGATAATCTAGTTCCCCTGATTGTGATAATGCTGCTTCAAGATGATCATGAGGATGAGACAGTTTTGGTGTGCTCACGGCTCTGGTTTCAATCTTGCATGTGTGAGCATAGATTTGCGTGCTTTCGGGTTGATGCTCAGAGGATGAGAAACAGGAGACAGAGTGACTGAGTCAGTTCACAAATGATGGAAAATGCAGCACACTGTTGCTGTAACCAGGCAACCACATCAGAATTGAAGATATATGGAAGAAGTGATTGCCACCATATTGCTAAATTACAACAAAATCCTCAGAATTGTGAACTAGGGATGGATAGAAGAAAAACACCATTCTTGTAGGTGATGCATTTATGTGTTTGATCATTTGCATCCATCCTACAACAAACATGTAGAACAACAACAAGCATGGCAGAAGGCCGAGTGCTAACCGAGGCTTCACCTGGATTCAATGGAACTGGTGTGTTTTTTGTGGACCAAACATCAGTAATAAGCAAAGTTTGCATAACTGACAAACCAACCAAACAATAAAGAAAATGGTTGTGTAGAGTACAGTCGATTGTTTAAATAAATGCAAAATCTGTTATCACATTTCAAACTTGATTAATTAGAGTCACTATAGTTTTGCGGATGGTATACCACTTAATAATAATAATAATAATAATAATAATGGTAATATAATCTGTACATATCATTTTACAGCAGCATTTGTTTCTGGGGCTGTTGAATGCAGTGAAAGAGTCAAAAAGAAGGAACTGAATTATAATATTTTTTGTATCTGCATTGCATTACTGTTAAAAAATCATTCCATATCACCCATCTTAAATATCATCTCATATATACATATTTTCAGTAGAATTTTTCCAGAAGGATTATATCTATTATCTCATTGTTTAAGTATTAAATATTTTACCAGTGAAAGAGTTTTCTTTGTGCATAGCTCATGGAATGACAGACAGATTAAGCTCAGCTGAATCTCATTTCCAGTTCCCTGTTGCTCTCTATGATCCTTGTCCGCTGCTGGTGTCCAGCTGTTCCATCAGCATGACAAGTGGTTCAGGAAACTACCTCATTGTTCACTGACCAATCGCAAACACACCAGAATGCTGTCAACGAGAATTTTCCACCCAGTGGTTTTCATTCGCTCACACCTGAGGCCTGGGCATTGGGGTGGAAAGGCAAGGTTGGGATTAGGATGTCTCTCTGTCTGTCGAGACTGAGCAGAATAGATTCACTGTGAGTTTCCTCTATATGTTGTTTTCCTTAAAATGCATCAGAGGACAGCTGAGCCAGCAGAACCTAATGCCATTGATGCATAGTTGTGTATGCGTGATTATGTATAACAGGAATGTACGTATTCACCTGCAAAGTTAGTTAGTAACTCGTCCAAAGTTGCTCCGGTGTTCAGAAATGGATACTAACTGCTGTGATTTATTTACAAAATGTTTTGCAGCACAATATTTTGCTGCAGTGTGGTGTGTATCATGGAGAGTTTCTAGAAGAGATATATTCTGCACTGCAGTGCTGTGCTGGAATAGGCTGTGAATTGTGAGTTCTATCGTGGTAGTGGATTGTGTGTGTGTGTGTGTGTGTGTGTGTGTGTGTGTGTGTGTATGTGTTAGGCCCCTCTGGAGTCTATTAATCCCAAATCTTACAGACTTACCGCAGAGGCAGCCTTTGATGTGCACTGAATCCCTCTTCCTCCATAATATTCACTTCTCGCTCATCGGGAATACATTGTTCTTGATTTTTGTTGTTTATTTTCACCCCGCCTCCTCAGCACACGCACACACACACACACACACACACACCGTCTCATGATGCAGAGATTGGCGACCAGTACAGGTGCTGCCATGTTATGAGTTTGTTTACAACCCAGGTGTGTTTTCAACAGTTCTCTGATCTGTAATTTTACATCTCTGATCTCTTTTGATCCTCTTCTTATCTTGTGTAAGCCTTCTAATCTTTGACCCTAATCTTAAAGCGGGATTGCAGAGAGTTGTTTTTCTCAAGCACAGAACATATAACATACATACAAAATACATTTGCCAGGGAGAGCTCAGGTCTTTAGGTGTTGATTTTGTTTTTGATTTTTTTTTTTTTTTTTTAAATTTGTTTTTATATTGCAGTGGCCCCACTCTTATTTCAAAGCCTCGTGCTTGTAGCCCATCACTCTCAGGAGCCAAACAGATGGGGATGCAAAAAGGTATAAATTAGATAGTGAGATGGAAAACACATTTCTATTTGAAATGATTATCCCCCTGATGGGTAGCCTAATATACTGTTATTGCATTTCAGTTCCTTTTAATCTAATCATACTCATAAACAGGCGAGTCAGTGTGTGAGCATGTTTATTCATGGAAAGACACAAGCAACCAGCGTCTAGACAGCAAACACCAATTTGGCAGGGGCACGTGGGAACATCAATGCTAAAGCAATGTCGCTGAAACACCAAGCATGTTCCTCAGTCTTGTACAGACTGAAGTCTGTCCTGACAGACAGATGGCGATAGGCGGAGAAGCGGTGGAGCAGAAATTGAGGAGGCTGGCAGAGCTCGCTGTGGCTCATGCATCCAAAATGTGTCAGTTAGCTCTCTCAATGTGTGAGGCTGAGAAAGTCAGACCCATCGACTCAGCCCAACTCTCTCCACCTTTCCACTTAGCCTCTGTTCAGCATATGCCAATATCCTTAGGGGAGCTACAGCACTGTTTATTTGCACGATTGATCAAATGCCTACATGTTACAAGTGTACAGTTGCAGGATCATGAGCTAAAGGTTGAAGGTAGAGTGGTCTCTGGTACCTTTGTACCTTGGGGTAAAGCGAATGTACCAACACAACCTTAGGAAAAAGAATTAGGCTGTTCAGCTGGCAGGATGAGGAATTTATTATGGGCAACAGAGGTGTGTGTGTGTGTGTGTGTGTGTGTCACCTCAAAAGGGTTTGATTATGTTGAAGTTAATCACTCTTAATCAGATGGGCTCACTGTGATTAAGAAATGATTTTTCACCCATTACAGTCAACCCACAATGCAACAAATATGTCACATCATGGACTGACGGTAGCAACCTCTTTGGGTCCTATATGACGGTAGCAACAACCAATTAGCTGTATGGTTGTTTAAATTAGAGGACATTATTTGTTTCATTCATAAGGTGTGATACCTCAAAGTCCAGGTTCACAACATGCAAATGTAGTTAGTGAAGGTGCTCAGAGTCATTTACAGTGCATATCAAATTCAATGTGCAGCTGTATACTGTTGTTGTCTGTGTGGTGTTATGTTACAGTGTTGTCTCTGTCTCAGTGTTGAGAGAGACAATCAGTGGCACTCCACCTAATCCTGCTAAAGCAGTACACATGGGGACGATTACTAGCACAAAGCCATGACACCCCAAGTAGTTAATGTCTTTTTGTTCAAAAGACAGTGACAAACAGAGAAGCAGGCAGAGAGGAAGAATACAAGTCAGAGATTTTATTATTATATAGCTTTTTTTGCATGGATTGTCTGAGTGAAGCCTCAGCAATGGTAAATGTGTCTTTCTGTTTTATTTTTTTAAGGACAGATATCAGGATACAGCTACAACATACTGTAAGTTGTATTAGCCAAACAACAAAGAATAAAGCTATATATCAGATAATAGAATAACATAGACATAGAATAAGAATATATATCAGATTTAAAACACTCCATACGTAATGCAATTAGTGGATTTGTTAATTTAGTAGTCATACACTAATTTAAGTAGTCACACACCACAAAATACGACCGTCTGGGAAGTCGGTCATTCTGCATTGTGTATTAAATGAGTGACTGAAATCTGCTTTGTCCTTTGACAGAAACCAGATTTACGTAATTAGGCTTTTTTGCCTTCAATCACACCATCTTTGTCTGTTTGGTGTATGTGTGAATGCTGTGATGCTGTGACAAAACCATTCTCAGTGATATATAAGCTGTGGCCAAAGCAGCAACAGAAACATGCCTGTTCACATCAGTAAATAGTAGGACAGTCTAGAAAGTCTGTTTGTGCTACTGAAGACTCAACGTTTTGAGATGCACAAGTAGGCTGAGGTGAACACAAGCTTGCTTTATTTAGAATGATGCACTACGGTAAACCCAGGCAAAGGGACGGAAGAATTAAACAAAAGTGAACAAAAAAAAGAGCAAGGCGGTCCAGAAGCATCCCCTGTCACGGTGCAATCCCCCATGTCCTAATTACACAGGCTTAGAGGAAGTGGAGGATTAGCCAGTGATTCACCACACTTCTCGCCTCATCTTCTAATAAATCCCATTTTTGTCTCCTTGCCACCCATCGTACCACCCTCAATGTCTCTCTCCAGGTAAAGGTTGCCAGATTGTTGACCTTGCTGTCATTTTCTGTCCAAACTTGCTAACATTTCTGTTTCCAGCACCATCTAATAATTCATTAAATATCTATGCTGCTATCTGTTTGTTTCTGTTTTTATAAAGTATAGGGACATGGAAAAGTACTGAAAGCAGTTGACTTTAGAGACAGTCACTCAACAATAACAAAACAAGACATTAATGATGTGTTGAATTAAGTTGGAGCACTTGCAGTGATTGGCCCTTCATAATGTCTCTTGCATTTAATACGGATGACCATAGACCTGACCATAGACCTGGACCAGGTCTGACCTGTCGAAACAATTATTTACTATAGGTTCCTGAATGACTGAATGATGCAAGATTAGAATTAAGTCACTGCAATGTGTCTAATTCACAAATCTCAAGTAGAAGCAAATCATTTTTGCTCGGGGGTGGGGACTGATGGAAATACAGGGACAGATGATGTTATGACTGATTTAAATCTTTTTTAGAAGATAAGCCTCAGTGTCAGAGATGATGGTGTGTGTGTTTGTATTCTTTGGTTTTAAAACAGCCCTGTCCTGTTTCTGTTGACTGTTTGCCCCCATGTCTGTTAGTTGACTGGTCTTCGTGCTTTTTCCACACTTTCTTCTTTCTCTGTTATACAGTAAATGTACTTGTTTAAATATATGTATACTATATGTATACAGAAAGAGGAGTGAGAGAAATATAACATAATGAAGAGTGAGTGCTAACCAGATTAAGTCAAGAGTCTCTCTAGACTAATCCTGCAATATTTATTCTGCCTTTGACCTTTGACCTTTATTTGTAACCTGACAAGTAAGAGGATGTCCAACACTGAAAAGGGTGTTCACACAGAAATGTTTGAGTGTTTTCATGCGCCACAGATAAAGTTCCAGATACAAACATCAGTTTGCTGTTCTCAGCGCATTTTTGCTTTGGACAGGTTCCCAGGGCCGTTTATTGCGGTTGAACCTGTTTGTTTGATTATTTCTTTGTTTTCCGCCTACTTGTCCCAAGGTTATGTTTCGCAAACAGTCAAAGGGTTGACACCACAAATACAGTAGAGCATTCTTTACAAAATTCCCATAGAATTTTTAGTTAAGTTAACTTGCAAAAGAAGATAACAGGATGAAAAAAATGAAAAAAAAAAGATGGATCAATGACAATAGCTGATGGAGGGGCTTACAGTTATTCTGGGTAAGCTTGATGTGAGGACATGTTTGATCCTGAGATACTGTATATGTCGTTCATTCGGTCTCCACCAGGCTGCTGCCAATGCCAGGCTGCCTATGTTCTGTACTTCCTATCTTCCCTATTCTCTCGCCGCCCACTGTGATATTTTACTGCAAACATGTTTCTTCCCCTTTGTGTTCCGCCACCCAAAGGCCGAATGCCAAATTGTCAGTTGGATACATCTACATCACCAACACGCTTCCTATTGATCGGAGGCTTTGATCAACCAAATCACGCCCACCATTTCCTTCTTGTTGTTGTCCTTCTTCAAAGCAGGTTGCTGAGGACTGATACACAAAGGCAGCAAGTCTAAATTGTTCTGCAACCTCTTAAAAAAATTGACAAAACATTTGGCATTACTAGCAGTGCTCTGCTTTAAAAACATCTCATGCAGGTAAATAATGGAACTTTCATTTCAAAATAGTGAATGCTGCATATGAACTGCTTTAAAGGCCAAGAATAAGCAGTAGAAGCATTTCTTTCTTAAAGGGCAGAATCAAAACATTTTTATGCATTCAGTCTATGTTAGACTGGACTGAGACATCACATTTACTAAACATTAATCTGGGTGTACATTTTCTCATCTATGAAGTGCAAATATTTCGCCATCCTGATTGGTTGACATCACAAACAGGGTCTGTATGGATCAGCTGGGATGGAGGAGCGATTAAATACACATAAATACACACGTAAACACACACTGTGAGCTCCCTCAGGTGAACAGGTGCAATCGTGGTCTGTCACAGATGCTCTGTGCCGTTTGTCAGCTGCCAGTCCTCCTGTCCATGTCAGGTTTCTCAAGGGATTTTCAGTACAACACAACAGCAACAACACACACACACACACACAAACTGATGTTAAAATACTTAAATGTGAAATGTGTAAAAATTGGCAGAATACCGACATCTAGTCGGGTTGCATTGGAATTGCAACACATACACACACAAAAAAGAAATACAGCAGCCTGGTATCAACTGCGTCAAGTGTCTGCACCATCCATGTCAAGTTATGAATCTTACAGGATAACTACGAATTTTAACTTATCAATACATTTTAAAACAGTATTTGACAGGACAGGAGGACTGAGTCTCCTCCGGGTCCTCCGTTTACTGGGTGTGGAGGTGGACGTTGAAGAGGGATTTGACCGACAAGTAACGTTAGCTAAGTTAGCTAGCGAGTTAGCTTCTGACAGATGGAGGAGAAAAGTCGTCATTTCCACGTGTGTTTTGATGTCAATGAAATCCTTTCTAGGAGTCCATCTATCATCTTCTTCTCCAACACTGACTCTGGTTCTAGTTCTTCTCCGGTCATTCTTCCTCTGTGCTTCATAACTCCAGGGCTGTGAACTGCTGCTGTAGGACCAGCAGACTCCTTCTGTGTCCATCACAGAGACCGAATCTGTCAGATCACCATGAACCGATCACTATCGACTTGTACATGTAAACATCAACACACTGTCGGGACCGTCAACAAATAGAAAATAACTCATTCAAACGATATATCATGTTTTCAGGACAAGCTACACTTTCATTCTGTGTCCTTCTACATGCTCTGTGGACGTGTT
>CAAKHB010002309.1:110698-121172 GCA_901007665.1 Aeoliscus strigatus
TAACTTATCAATACATTTTAAAACAGTATTTGACAGGACAGGAGGACTGAGTCTCCTCCGGGTCCTCCGTTTACTGGGTGTGGAGGTGGACGTTGAAGAGGGATTTGACCGACAAGTAACGTTAGCTAAGTTAGCTAGCGAGTTAGCTTCTGACAGATGGATCGATCACTATTGACTTGTACATGTAAACATCAACCCACTGTCGGGACCGTCAACAAATAGAAAACAACTCATTCACACGACATAGATATAGATATAGATAGATAGATAGATCTTTCATTCTGTGCCCCTCCAAATGAACTAACAATATAGCTTTTAATACAAATAATACACAGTTCACCTTTAACATATCCCAGTGTTTGATACATGACTGCACTTCCTTGCAATGTTTAAGTGAGTTTGTTGTTGCCCTGCTGCTTTGGAAGCAATAACCTGTGTACACAACTGTCTCTGTTCTTTCCTCGCTCCACAGTGTGTGACAGAGGGACATTAATCACAGAGATGGGTAATAATACGAGGAGGGCTGGGCATGTAGAGACAGGGTGGGGTGCCGGCATCTGGTGTGAGAAATGCTTAGGGAAATAATGGCATGTATTATGACATACTAATACATGGACACACGTTTACACTCAGGTTGAGGTGCATCTCTTACTCCATCCACATCCACATGAAAAATGAATACAATGCAAACAAAAAACGCATTGGGATAATTTGAGTAGAGATGAATTACTTAAGATTAGTTTGTGGAGAGCTATATGTGGTTTTAGATGGCCCATGGCCCTTATTAATTAAGTGCTGATTTAGTGGAAGATGTTTCTGGTGTTTCTGTTTCTAGAAAGAAAACAAAAGGGTAATTTTTCTATAATTGGGAAAGAGATAAGAGGGCTTTATGGCTGCGTAGAAGAATAGCTGCGGTGCTGAGATTTGTGCTTGAGGTTGTTCTTATACTGATGTCCTGATATAATTGGTTGCTCAAATGATTATTAAATTGTATCAGAACAACCTAAAAACCCATTTCTGTGTGATCACTTGAATCTGTAGCTTCACAAGGGGGATAACTGTGTCTAATAACTGCTTTCAGTGCTTGTAAATCAACTTCAGTGATGCAAGGAAGACACAGTCCGCTAAAGGGATGTGTAAATCTCCAGAACAACATTTGCAAGAAATCAGTGTTTGTTTAGACATTGATTGTACGTCACACATTCACTTCAGTTCATACTGTAGTAGAATTATGAAGCATGGTAGGTTTTGTGGGTCTTCAAAGGCTGCCTCTAAAAAAAAAAACAATGTCACATTAAAATAAAGTTGTTAATCAGCTTCTTTCAGGGTAATTTCCATTTCAATACCTGGTGTCTGGTTTCAGTGAGGGTCACAAATACGTTTCCCCTCCTCTTTCACAGATGGGAGCTTCGATTGTCATTTTAGTTAGTTATTGTCATCACAGTAAATGTTTGGTTGTCATTTTAAACTATAAAAAGGAGTGACGAGGGAGGGGGGGGTTGATAGTTGCTCTGTATTTTATTTACAGACTTCTGATAACTGCACTTGCATTCAAATCATTAATAAAACATTATAAGCTGCTTGCAGTTGATTTGGTCCATTCTTTGTGCGTCCATTTGTGATTCTACTTAATAAATGACATCGCCAGCACAAAATGGCAACTAAGATTTTCTAACAGTGGTAGAGAGTGTGGCCTAAAAGTGAGTCCAAGGCAGCAGAATTATCCGAGAAAGTAATGAGCATGTCCAATATATCTGTGCAAAGGTTGTCAGTTGATTGGATGGTACTTCCATGTCTGTATTCACTGCAAAAATCATCTTTTGTGCACTTCCACTTATACTGTATATAGAGCTGTCCACTTGTGATGGGATAACCTAAATATGTATTGATACATATTGTTTCCATTTTAATTCCTGTTCGGAGAAGGATCATAGAGCTGGTGGATCATATGAAGAGACACAGTGAGGAATGAGAGCAAGAGGGGGGGAGAGAGAGAGAGAGAGATGAATGTCACCTTTCTTCTCATATGTCGTATTATTCACTGTATATATGAAGCAAATGCCTCAAGGTTGAATGTGCAGCTGTGACATGAATAATCTATCAAAGGGTGGCTCCAGCTAAACAGAGTGAAATATGTCTGCATGGATTATTGATGTGTTAATATGCACACAGCGAATGGACAATAACCTCTGAGAGCGTGAAGGGGCAAATTTTATAGCATTGCATGTGAAGGGCAGAGGTTATCGCTGCATTGAGTTTAGTGTCCTGTTGGGTCTTAATTGTGCGGCCCCATATTTCATTACAGTAAGAGCATACTGGTTTGAAAATGCAAAAAGGGTTGTAGGGTGTAGTGTTTATGTATCTGCTTTTAATTGAATCCATTTACATTGTATTTACAGTGTCTTCAGCCATACTCATTCACCCAGTTAAATGTTGTTCATCTCAAAGAGGCCTGGTCAGTCTTTGGCAGCTCACCTTATCTCCTCCTCAGATGGCCACTTTAACATAAGAAAATGTCGGGCTCTCTTTGCCATTGGCTTTTGGTGTCATTTGTGTAGTACAGTATAGCTAAGGAGTCTTAGTCTTAGTGATCAAGGTTGCTGATCTGCAACACAGCAAAGGCAGCCAAGTGCACCTATGCATATCCACTCTACTCACTCATTCACATCAATGAACGACTGTATTAGTCCAGAGTTCCTGCTTTTTTAAATAGTGTTGTCCCTTTGTGAGGTGGTGTTAATGGTCCCAAATAGGCTGGGATGTCGGACTACGTTGCAATGTCCAGCATCCTCTCCCAAAAAACTACTCCAGTGGCTGTTTATTGCTGCATTTTTAAACTAGGCACCCTAGATAAGAGCTAAGAGCACGACAAGACGACAATAAGAACAAAGTCCACAAGTCAACAGTAGGCAAACATGGAATAGGAAAAAGTGGTAGTGCTATAATTCTAGTCCGAGAAGCAGTTGCAAATGTCATTAAAAGTGATCTTGAAGAAGTGTTTGAAGGCTGACGTGGGAAGGAAATTGTCCAGTTTTAGCATTTCTTTGTAAGTTGTTTGGGGGGGGGGGCAGATCAGAAGATGCTGTCATCATAGTCTAACATGGGAAGAACAGGGTGAGTCTGTCAGAAAAGAAGAGTGGGGTGGTTTTGGTCCTGTAGTGTGTGGAGTATAATGTAGTTTGTTTCTTTGAGTTGGTGTAATAAAGTTATATCTAATAATATTACTAACTTTCATTCATACAGTGCCTTTCATGAGCTTCAAGGTCACAAAGGGCTGAACTGAAAACACAGACACAAAACATTTTAACTAAAGCTAAAGGCCACAGCCACGTTTAAGAGTTAGGTTGTAAGGAGTTTCTTAAATGAATCCAGACCCGTCTGGAACGTTGCGGAATTTGCGGTGAGGTATTGAGGTGCCAGTGCGTTCACGGCCTTGTAGTTGAGGAGGAAGGTTTTGTAGGTGATATGGGACTTGATGAGGAGCCAGTAAACGTGGATGAGGATGGGCATGATATGCTTCCAGGATTTGCACCGCACCACCCCTGTCCAGGGCTTTTTTAGGAACCTCAGACAGGTCACCATGGCAATAGTCCAGACGGGAGGTGATGAAGGCATGGATGAGGGTCCCTGCTGTGGAATTGAAAAGAGCTGATCAAGGAATCTGGTCTGTTTCAAAGGCCTTGCTAAGAAAGTGAACTGGAGTAGTTGATGGACAAATGTCAGGTTATGTACATGTCAATTAACTGATGATTTTTTTTATTAGCTTCAACATAATGTAATGACTGGCAGGAGAACGCTGTGGACTAAGTAGTGGTTGGATCTCATGAGAACCAGGCATGTTAACTGATGAGATCATTTGATGTCAGTGTTCCCTCCTTTGAATGCCTGTTTTATGATGTTAGTTAATACCCAGTCTTGTCAGATAAGATAATACCCGCTCGTTATGCACAATCCTCTCAAGGCTGATGATCATAAGCATGAATAGAAACATAATTCACCTTGTTTTGTTCTAATAAACATGTATTTTTCCAAAGGCATGTGTTGTTTTGCAGGAAGAAAATAAATGAACTGTGGCGCTTGTGTACAGGGTTTGATTCCACAAATAGGCTGAAATGTATTCTGAATCCCTGAACTACCTCTGTCGAGGTAATGGACAGAAATAATGTTTTCAATTTAATTTATTGAAATATTTTTATTTTGTAATGTCCATGTACAAGCTTTACATTGGGAATGGAATGGAATGCCTTAATTGTCACATGTAAATACAGCGAGATTTGCAATCTGCCTGGGAATGAGAAAGAAAGTGTTCCTTGAGTCAGTTTCATCCATCTATTCTTATTGGTCATGACCCTGTCATGACCAATAAGAATGAATGTGTCAACCCTTGTTTTCATCCCAATTGAAAATGTCCGTTTTAGGGACAACAGATGTTCCATTTATTTTTTTCACATTTTTCATTCCATGCCCGAATGGACAAAAATGTGCTTTCCTTTTAGTTTTTTTTTTTTTTTTTTTAACCAAGTTCTGGACGCATTTGACAGAATCATGAGCACTTCCATAATCAGCCAGAGTGTGCATCCCTCTGATAGAGATGAAAGTGGGTAATACACACTCACGTTTACACCCACACACAACGCACCAGAGAAACACACAAATAAACAAGCCTAAACACACAGGGAAGAAACACAAGCCATTTGGCACAGCCTCTCTGTCTAGGGAGGGCTTCAAAGCCCACTGACATGAATTTATGATAACGGGACTATGCCTTTGCCAAACCTCAACTGTTGTTGTTTGCCTTTCACTTTATCCCCATCTCCTCTGCCATCTCCTTGATCAGAGCTTTGGAAAATTCTAGCAGGTCTACTCTACTCCCTGAGAAAAACATTTGTAGGTGTGTGTGTGTGCTTGTGTGTTGAGATGGGGCATCGCAAAATGGCTTTTTACATAATTGTGTTTTACTTAGCTTCACTTCTATAAATATTACCTGCAAACTCTTTGCACTGTTCAATTTCATACTTAGAGTACATTGATGTGACCCAATGACAATGTGGTTTTATTTTACAGGACCAGCAGAAATATTCTAAACAATATTTTTTCTCCTTCTGCTCTCTCCTTGTTTTCAATCTGCAGATGAGGATTGTGTGAACTGCACAGAGGAGTGTCGTGTACTAGGTCACTCTGACCGCTGCTGGATGCCTCAGTTCCCAGCTGGAGGAAACCAGGCAGAGGGTGTCGATTACCGCAACAATATGTTTGTACCAGCAGGGATGGAGACCATGCCCGAAACAGAGACCTACGAGTCTATCAACCCTAATGGCAAAAAGACATTCTGTACATTTGGCAAAGAGCGGCGTGACCACACGATTCTTGTGGCAAATGTCAAGCCCTACTTGAAAGCGAAACGTGCTCTTAGCCCACTGCTCCAGGAGGTACCCTCAGCATCTAGTAGTCCAACAAAGGTTTGCTCCACCTCATCCCCTTGCTCTTCAGTCAAAAGCCCAGCTGACGGAGCTGAGGGCAAACCTCCTCCTGCCACCTGCTCCGGCCATTACGGGCCTCCTGACGGTCACTACCTGTCGCCAAACAAACAAACAAAGAACCAGGGCGTCTACCCACCCTTGCCTCCTTCAGACCCAGTGGCAAAAGTACTAGCTGAGGCTCGCTCCAGGATCAGCCAAGAGACAGCAGGGGAAAAGGAATGTGCCATGGAGTCCAACCTAGACCGTGAGGGAATGGATGCTGACCAGGTGGTGAGGGACATCGACAAACTATTGCAAGACTGCCGAGGAAGTGAGGCCACTGGCACACTCAGGAAGTGACATCAGGAACTATGACAAAAAGAAGCTGAGCGAGAGGAGTAGAATTTTATTCCTGAAACTCTCGTACTAAAACAGTCAACAAAATAAATTTTAAAAAAAAGGTTGCATTTGTTGTCAAAACCAACACAGGACAGACTATGTGAACATTTATTGCGTTGGTCATTTGGCAGCATTTTGATGGTAGGATCCCTACCAACACAAAAAGAACGATGCAACAAACAGCTGAATTCTGTCTGAATTTTTAAATTCTTTTTTGTTGTGGATTCTTTCACAAATGACAGAGGCTTTATGGCTCTGGCACCTCGAAAGCTGTTATCTAAGTGCCCACCAGCTCATGAGTGTGTTTTTTCATGGTCTCTCGTGAAATCCTACGTGTGTGTAGAATTTCTGTTAGATGTGATGGCCATATACACTGAACAAGAAAGGACTACAAATGGTGAGACATGACAATCTATATGAATGATAGAGGAACGTATTTGGAAACCGAAAATACACAAAACAACTGTTTCTTTTCTGATTTCAGTGTAAATGTTTCATGTGAAGAACCCTGAATCTGAAATTTGTTCATCAATCGGGCTGTATATGGACTAAATGAAGTTGGAGTGGACTAAATGCTCCGCTGATGGAGAATCGATAACAGCATAATCATGCTTCACTCGTCATTTGTGACCACGTGTAAGCTGTGTCTGTCTCACGCTTCTATTTAAACATTCATGTTGCTGACAAGTGTAGCCACATGCACCAGTTATACACATGTGCACTACACCTTGCGCGTACACACTCTGACCCAAACACAAATGCAAACATACACATACACAGTAATACATGCATACACAGCAGTCCATCTGTGTAACTGTCTTTTACATGTACATCATCAGCTTTCAATCCCCTGTGTATAGTAAATAACGTGTGTGACGATGCCTTAAGGCAATCACGGACATTTCTCCTCAACTGTGAAAAGATATCTATATAATTATATAGATGACTATATGTATGAATCCATGTATAGTGTCCTGATATTAACAAAACATTTATACATTTTGTAATGGAAAAAAAGAAAAGAAATGAGGAATCTCAAGGACATCTGAAAGATGTCCTTGAGTTAAAATCAAGAGGGGGGTGTTAATTGCAAAGGACACTGTTGCCATTGTTTCGATTAAAAATATCCAAATATAAGAAAATGTCCCTTCACATTATCACTATACATAATACCATTATATGTGTAAATGTATCCAATTTAGATGTGTCCACATAAAAAAGATTTACATATTTTTATTGATTTTACTGCAATTTCTGTGCATTTGAGCCAAATTGTTATGTGTACAAAAGCTATATTGTGTATTTTATTAAATTAATATATGGTTGTGTTGCAATATACATGGGCTTATATTGTATTTGGCAAAAGTTGCCTTAGTAGCTGTCGAACTCTGTGAGTTTGCTTTAGTTTGGGGTTTTGTTGGTGTGTTTTTTCCCTCTCTATTCTGCATCTTTGCAGCCGGGCTTCAGTGCTTTTGAGATGTCGCCTCTTTTTACCCTAAGATCCAACTGGATCACATACAATAACTGTTTAAAGCTTAATGAGCCAGCTAATTTAGAATACAAACATACAACAAAGAGCAACAACCACAAGATAATGGTTTCAATATTTTTACTGAGCAGATTTTTACAGGGCAGCTATTTTCTTTAACAATGAGTAGTATGCGTTTTTTGTGTTTATTTTCTTTTCCAAAAAAAAAAAAAAAAAGAAAGAAACCTGCCATATGGAAAGTGGAGTGGCTTTATTGGTGATCATAAAACTGCCTTACTGTCTCTGCGGAGAGCTTCTTGTATCTGTGGAGCTTGTGACTGCTTATGAAGCCCTGGTCCACCAGAATGTGCATTTTCTATGAAGGACCAAAATTGGTTCCTTTTCAGCAGTCTGTGTTGTTTATGTGTGTATTCCTTCTCAAAACGTTAGACTTCTCGTACTTTGCAGAGAAACCTGACACCTGCAATTCAAACTGAAGTTCTTGTTATTATTGTTTCGGTATGTGGTATATTTAACCAAGTGTCCTCACATTCAGGCTTTCTTAAACTAATGACACAGACATTTATTTTTTGAAAATCTCGGCACATTTTAGCCACTCTGAAATAATAAAGGGAGGATGCTTTTTCTAATATCCTCTTACAGTACAATACGCAGTAGGCTTTAGACTAGATGTGTTTTGGAAAATGTGACCACAAATGTATGTAAGATGCATTCATGAGAGGGAACAGTAACTTACTATACAGTCATACAGCTCTTGGTGAGTTGAGTTTTGGCAGCGGGGATAACACAGTCTATCCTGCAGACATGTCACATCTGAGTATTTGATGTAGCCCTCTTGCTTGTGTTGCAATGCATGCTTGAAATTATGTCATTTTACCACTCTGCTGTGTCTTTTACATCCTGTCCATCTTTTTTTTTTGGTATTAAACTCCTCACTGGCATATTTTCCTTCCTTCTCTGTGTGCCTCACAGGAGCAAAGTAACTCTTAACTTTATCCCCCTCTTGTCTGTGAAGTATTTGATTTCAGTTTACCCTTCTATTTTCCTTCAAGATGGCAGAGCTTGTTTTTAGAAAGCGTTAGGAAGATTTGATGCCGCAGGAAAATATTAAGTTATCTATTTTTAAATAGGATTAGGTTGTTATCGCTCAAATATATCTAGATGAATCAAGTGTTGAAACAGCTGAAATGTGCTGTTCAAAGTGTGTGCTGCATTTTCTACTCAGAAAAAATGGCACACACACATGCAAACGAACACCCTCAGTGACACACTGCCTCTCACTGAAATTTATCGCCCCTCAAAGGTAAATTAAAGGCTGTGAGAGAGGGCAAAACATTACCCATTCAAAACGTGACACTTCCAGACTTGTCTTCATGGTTTATTTTCTTTTTTATCCCATTGTGCTCAGCCTTCATGGTGGATCAAGCATTCTCTAAGCTGTGTGTGCATGTGCTTTATTCGCTTTCATGCCCTTATTGTTTGACAAAACAATTCCTCTCTTGCTCTTTAATTTCTTTTTACCTGAGTCTCATACATTTTACTCCAACACAGATTAAACCCATATGACTTAATTAATTGCAGTGCTATTGAAAACTAGTGAAGAGGTGATGGCGTCTTATACTCACAGTCCCCCTGCCACAAACAGTTACGATCACAGTTCAGTGCTGTCCCCTCTAATGGTGTTCTCTTGGCCCAGACACTGTCTAAAACCTGTGGGCAGCAAATGAGCTGGGTCGAGTGTGCGGACGTCGTTCTTTAAAGCCATGGCCCCGTTCTCAGGCTGTTTGCTGTCTAATAGAGCTGAGCCTGCTGTTGAGGTCAGCACATAGTTGGAGATGAAGTATAATGTAAGGACTCTCATTACTGTCTAATTACATACTGTTGGAATTATTCACAGTGAGCGGTGGATTACTCAAATCTGGAGAGGATTTTTTCCGCCCACTTGAGACTGTTGGTTTTGTCAAGTGATTAGGACAAGGCCTCATTGGATGTGGCTTACCACCTCTGGACTAGCTCACATTAATTGCAAATGTACACAGGCACAGACAGCCACTGCTTCACACACACACACACACACACACACACACACACACACACACACACACACACACACACAGACAATTTGCCATGTTGTTCGGTTAAAACAAGCACCCAATGTTTGTCCGTGTCACCTCCTCACCTCAAACCCACACTGATAGCATAGGGCTCCACGCTACAATGGGCAACTGTTGAAAAAGACCAGAGATATTCATTTGTATGGATTATTTTAACTGCTATTGTCTACAGGCTGTGTTCATTGTGATCTATCTGAAAAAAAAGATGAAAAGTTCAAATAAAAAAAGTGATTACTAATTTTTGTTCTTGTTCTTGTCAAGTTAGGAAAACATGGTTGCTTTGCTTTTTTAAGTTGGAAAACATTACATGTATTGACAGCTTTCTAAACGTATAAACGTACATATTGATTCAATTTTAATTTTTAATGGTTCATGCACAGTTAATCAGTATATTACTACATACACACAGATTTTTGCTTTCGGCAAAGAATTTCTTCGCTCACAATTTCGCCATGCAAATAATTACTGCTCTCACTGCTTTTCCCCCTTATAAATATTCAGAGGCACATAAATTGGTGCTTGAAATTATGAGTACTAATGTTTTTCAGATAAGATGTTGCGCTCCACCCTTCAGCTAGATTTGCGTCTCTTATCCTCTGGTTAGACAGAGACACTGTGCTTCCCATTTACTCTGTCAAACCTAGTTTGCCTAATTTGCGATTTATGGCTTTTAGGTGTGAGATACTCAGAGTGTAACTGGGGATGGCAGCAGCATGGGATGTGACCTTCCTATGGGTGCTTCATTCCCCAAGCATAGGAATACACCTTTCAAAGTTTTCAATGCAGTTGGGAGTAGTTTTCAATCCACAACTCATTTTTATCCCTCACTTCAACAAATAAAGCTCCAAATGCATCAAATACCAACTCTGACTCGCTACTTTGCATTTTACAGAACAAATGCAAGATACTCTCGGCTTTGAAATAGCTACTGTTAACTCATTGTAATGAACACACTTTTTTTCTTTTTTTAGGGGGGAGGAGGGGAGGGGTGTGTGTGTGGGGGGGGGGGGGAG
>CAAKHB010002309.1:121192-136817 GCA_901007665.1 Aeoliscus strigatus
GGTTTGCTCCAGGCCTTAGCCTAAGGTGTTTTTACTGCTTACTGTACAATTACATATACATACAAGAAAAAGATCACAAAATGGAAAAGAAAAAACTCAAAAGTGAGTACAGGAATGATGAGGATGCAACTAAGACCTCAAATTATTGGCCTCTTTTCTGCATCGAAGCCCTCTTTTCCAGTCATATAAAAGGAAAGTAGTGTGTTAAGTATTTCTCATCCAAAGCGGAGGAGAAGACAGTCAACAATGTCTCTAGACAGCTTCTGCTTCGAGCCTAATTCACGTCAGAGAAGGAAAAATGCTGATTGAAATGGTCAAAAAGCAACAGAAAACTTATTAAATATATATGATGTCCATCACATGGATTATTGCCTCTGGCAAAGTGCAGCACCTACTGACAGTGTTGAATCCGTTAATCAATATCCAATGTCTGTTGTGTAAGACACCTGGGAGGTATGAAGACCTTTCACTAAATGCCACATGAACTTTTAAAGCAATTCTATTAAATTTTTCATGTTTTCTGTGATCACAGATTTTCACTTTGGGTTTTTCAGTCATATCAGAAACAACTTCATCCCATCTTGTCAAAAAGTGACACTAAATCACAGCCCGCTCCATCACATACTTTTTTTGCAAAATGTCATTATCTGAATTCAGAAAAGTACAAACCTCACACTTTATCTTCATCTTGTGCAAAAAATAATGGTCAAGACTGGAAGTGGACAAACCATAACTGAACAAATGAATTAGGATTATTGCAGTCCAATTAAAGATGAAATATATTTTTCACTGCCCTGGCCGCAAAAAAAAATATATATATTATTTGTTAATTGTCAATAATACATAGTAAATGAAAAGTTTTTTTCTTTTTAATTGAAGTAATTCAAACTACACATTTATCCTCTTTTGATGAATTATGCCTAGAATGCTTTGGAATAATCAGAACCATATCTGTTGAGCTGCAAGTCTTAGGCGCTATTTTACAATTTGGTATTGCAGGGAATCAGCGCACCTTGATTTTACAGACATAAATGGACGTAAAAATATGTTTGTCATGACTCTTGTTATCAGAATCTTAATTGCATCTGCATCTAATATGAATCCCTTTTCATCTCTCACCAGCTGTTCTGGAAGAGACGTAAGTGCTCTCTGACAAGAGATGCAATTTAAGATCCAACTACAAATTTTCTTTTCACACATGGTAAGGTTTTTACCATACCTCAACCACATAGTTAGTGGAATTATAAAAAAAAAAAAAAAACGTTAGTTACAGTCCTCAGAAAGACCATTAGAAAGCCTTTTGACAAGCAGGGTATGTTCTCTGACACAAAAGAATAAAAAATATTTCTACTGTTACATTAAGAGTCAAACACTTCAGAGAGAATAGGGATAACTTGGAACAATTATCTTACAATGTATACAACTGTAAACATTTAATTTGTTGCAGCTTGTTGTTACATTGTCAATCCCATATAATCAGATTTTTTTATCATTCCTGACAGACACTTACAGATATCATGTGTTGGATGGTAGCAAGGACATATGGCTGAACAAAAACAACCGGATGTGATTTACACAATGTCATGAGGTAAAAGGAAGGTCAATAATAAAGTAACAAAATATGAGCTTGGGGACAAACTCGTTCCTATCGATGCTCTGTTATCTTGGCAGAGCGACCGCATTGATCTTTGCTCTAATATCAGTTTGCCATGCTATCGTTAAGTGAGCTTCACCACATAATGCTATTTTGACAATGGGCTTTGAAATATAACCTGAGTCACCTGCTTTGCCAACTCTATATTTAATTACTACATAAATTAATCAATAATGGTGTGGCTGTGGTTCAGTAGTACAGTTGGTTGTCCAGAAAACAGAAGATTCCCTGTTCAAATGGCAGTGCCCCTGGAACCTCAGTCAAGTGTCCTTGCAAAGCACTAAACCCTTAACAACTCTACTGACAGGCAGCATCACACAGCTGAGGTTCCCTTGAGCAAGGCACCCAACCCCAAATGCTACCGGCATGCTTCCAACGTGTCGTAGTCCATTGCAACGGTGTTTGTGTGTGCTGTATTGATTCCAGTACAATATGCATGTACACTGTGTGCAGTAATTTCCAGAAAGTAGGCACTCTGTGCAACCGAACACCCAGCAGGCTTGAGCTGCAGAGGTTGAGAATTTGCAGAATTAAATCTTTGACATGACTTGACCTTGTTCGAGTATCAATATTCTACAAGAGGTCAAGACAATCCAGCAAAATATGTTCAGCATTGAGTGAAAGCAAGCAGAGGTGGTGCTCACCAGTTAATTTTTCTGCATGATGAATCACATGACAGGAAAAATAAATTAAAAAGGACAATTAAAAAAAAAGGACAATTAAATTTACTGTAATGGCTCATGTTCTTTATTGGCCACAGTGACTCATTTTGTCAAAAAAAGAAAATAAATGTAGAACCCATTATTGTATTCAATGCCAGTAGTTCTATTCACATGTTGTTGAGATATTCCATGGGCCTTTTTCTCAGCGAATGATGACTGCAAATACAGTGGGCCTTGTAGGATTTCATGGCCTGTGGCTGATAGTTGAAGCAGTCTCAAGCTGATCTACAACAAAGTACGATTCCGATGCATCCACACAAGATTGAATGTGATGAGGTCATTCCAAACACTCCTAGAGATGTGTGTCACATAGCACAATGCAATTTGACATTTATTTAACCCTCTTCTAGAAAATTATGTGTATGGATAAGGATAGGTCTTAACAGTGGTACTAGCTTCTTTACCATCTTTCTCCACAGCAAATCAAGATATGATGTACTGCATTATGGGGGATTATACTGCAGGGGAGCTTAATTTCTTTGTTTAAAGAGTCCATCATAAATACATCAAAAGTATTAACTTACACATGGTAGAGGGGTTTATGGAGACACAATGAAATCATGTTAGCCTTGGGTTATCTCAGAAATAAAAGTGTGTTCCATTTCCATTTCTGTCCCTTTCTGTTCCTCATCCTGTTTCTCCCCTTCATCTGCACTCTCTCTGCCTCTTCTCCCCCTCTCCATTGGACCACCCAAACAATCACAGCAAGTGTGTGAGTGAGTGTGTAACAGTGTTGTGTATCTTGGCCAATGTTACCACTCAGATCACAGCCCAGTGCACATCTGAACACCCTGTTTTCAAGTGGCAGCTCAGTGGCAGCTGGGCAGTGACAGTGCTGTCTCAGATCTGCTGACTATGTGTCACAATGTGCTCGACACCAGTTTATAATAACGTTTCACATTGTCATCAAAGGATATGAAGTCGGGGCCCGCTAGTCGGATTGAATCACACATTACTTTTGTCAAGCAATCATGCGGAAGTCCTGAATGAGTCATTTACCATTCAATTTATGATCACTTGACTACTCAACAGATTAAGTAATTGATTTGAGTAAATCACTGGTTTACTTCTTCACAGCTTCATGCACGAAATGCAGCAGGCTGATGAGACAAATGCCATTGTCAGATGTGTGGAGAATAATCTGGACAATATCTAAAATATTTTTCCAGGCAAGTACCTTGTGTCTCTGTATTTCTTTCCTCACGTAATAATGAGTGGTGGTGAAAGAAAATGGCTAACGATGTGAAACTTTTGAGCGTGGATTCACTTTACAGATGAACAGTAAATCCTAGTGGTTTTTTTCAGCACTCCGTCCTGAAAAATATACCAGTTTGAAATAGCAAACACAAATAGTACCAATGTGATTACAATTTGATAGCTCTTTCTATTTTGCTCTGCAGGTGAAAGCAGAGCTTTATGTAGAAGACCTTTTTAGACCAGATGAAACTTTTTCTAATTTAGCAAAACCTTGAATGCATACATAGAAGCCAGATGGTTCAACCCAAGTGGATGAGCCATTACATTTCTAAAGGTTGAGAACTGCTTCTGGTATGGTATTAAGAGGTCTATGTGTTATCTCGACCATGTCCTGTCCATGGCTTCATTTGAGGCTGCTGGGACATCGACAGGAGCTTGATGATGACATGGAAAAAAAAATTGAAAATTGAAAAAATAAATTAAATGGTTATCCAGTTATTTATCCAGTGATGTGTACTATAAAGTTTTCCATTTAACTTAAATCATTGAATTTTCACATTTCCCGCTGAAATACTGAGAAGTGACGTGGACTGACAATAACTGCTGGATGCTAGCATTGAGACCGTATTGCTGTCTCTCTGTATGTCACTATTAAGATGTTCAATTGTGCTATTTAACCTAAATTTCCATACTTAAGCTGATATCATGTGCAGTGTTTTTTTTTTTTTTTTTGGGCAACAAAGGTATGTGTGTATCTCTGTTCATGTGCTGAGCCATCATAAAACGCCTGTGAAGAGACACTCATGCTAGGGGGCACAAGTGAGCCCAGGGATTCTTCTTCGAATCCTCAGCCGCAGAATAAGTTACAGATAGATACATAGATCTGCAGTCAGTAAGTGAGTACGTAAGTGCTGTAAGTGCAGTCATCCATTTGTTTTTATGCTCACCTGGCCTTGCTTTCAAATTGGAGGATTACAAAAATGTTCTAAACTGGACTTTCAATAGAAGCATGAGGTCATAATTAAAGGAAGACCAACGAGCCTGAGACAGAGACTAAAACTGGAAAATTTCAACAAACAAGTTATTGATGCTTTTGTTTGAAGGAGCAGCGCATAGACTTCATTTATAATGGATGGTAAGACCATGTATGTGTAAAGAATGCTGATATGAGACTTTATACAGAACCTGCTAACTGTCTGCTGTTCTTTAGTTCATATAAATTCATGTTTTTACCTCCACTGAAATGTCATCAGTGTTATCCTGCCTGGCGCTGATCCCCAGAATTTGGCAAATACCAGCGCAGCTATCTGCATGGATAGATAGCTAAATATGCCAGATGTTGTTTATTTGTGATTTGAGTGAACTGACATGGGTCTCATATTTAAGTGTGCACCTGTATTCCAATGAATCAACTGTTTGGCACATTAACAACTGCAAAGTGCTGCCAATGTGAGAGGAAAACAGGACTTCCCCTTCGAGAGCATGCCGCACTCAACAGACGTCTGCTTGTTGTCACACATAGGTTATGTAGGCCAGGATATGTAGACTGGCAAATACAAAGGACCGCACTCACCACCACCCTTCTAAAAACTGTTCATGAATACTGCAGATTGACGCTTTGTGTTTCTGCTGCACTGAACCTACTCTCACTTACAAGGCATCTGAGCTTTGGAATGTGTTTCCCAGCTGTGCACAGGATACTTCCTGACAGGCTCCATATATTCTGATGCATTGCTGTTAATGTTTAAATGCTTTTACTGTCATGTCAATAAAAACACAGCAATGTACTTCCCATACAGCAAAGAGCTGAAGAAATGTAATCAGAAAATGTATGGAGTATAGAAGGGCAGTTGTAATGCACAATCTAACTGTCTTTACTGGTGGAATTTCAACATTTACAGACTATCTTTATCTAGTTTGCAATACTGACAGCATGGAGCTTTGCATATACAGCAAGGCTTTACAGTCAAGTTGATGTTTTTGTGCTAAGCTCTTTAAGGTCACAGCAGTTTCAAATTGCAGAGCAGGTGAATCACTCACCAGACACACCTGATTAATAACTTAAACCTCTTTGCGGGAGATGTTGCATCGTTAGAAAAGGTGCAAGTTAGGAAAAAAGTATGCTTTTGACAAGTGAACGTTGGGAGGTTTTGCATCCCAGCACAGTGTGACACTTGTTTACACAGTAAGTTCAAAGCTGTCCAGCTTACAACCTGATATAGCTGCTTATTTGGAGGATAGTAAAACCCCATGAAAACCTTTATTTGCATAAAACCTTTGATTTATCACAGATGAATGCACAGGAGAAGGCAACAGAGTCTTTGCTGAGATTAGAAGAGTTTATTTGTCCCATTAGTCAGAATTACCTCTGTTAGTGCCAGTTGTGTGGTGTTGGAGCAGAGTTAGAATCAAGGGAGAGGAAAGGTGAAAAAGAAGCATGGAAAAAGTGTTTGAGGAAGGTAAATTGGAGAGAATTCAAATTGTAAATGAGAAACAGACATGGATTCATAGGTACTTCTTTGCTTCAGAAGCTACTTTCTTACATCCCATTAATTACAATTATCTTTACATCGTGGAAAAACAGGAGTGAGAAAAAACTCCCTTTGCTTCTTCTTTTGACTTGGAACCTTTGTCTTGGACCTTGACGTGTGGGAGAAATCCAAGCAGTTATGTTGAACAACCTCTCCCTGGTACAGGGAAGCCATTCCCCATATGGATCAATGGAACCTCAGCTTTGGATGAATTCCTGAGAATTGATGCAGCTTGCATCCTGTTGCATCTTGCCACAGTTTAAACCAATTGCGATCAACCTTCTGGTTCTTAGCCCACTTCTCAAAACCGATTTGTCAACAGCTGCTCCACACTGAAGACACAGATGAACAGTAAATAACGAGCTCTCCCACTGAACCACAGCCACATAACAGTCTTATAACACCTTTCTTACTACCTCTGCTGCATGCTGGATCACAATAGCTGAACAATATTCCCAGACTTTGTGCAACACAGTGTTCACCACTGTCCCTGTAGCTTGCCCAACACTGCTAAAGTCTAAATGACGTTGGCCCTACAAGATAAAGGTCTGCACCACAGTGCTGATGCTTTAATCAGATTGTGCTGATTTTTTTCACTCCTCTATTATTTTGTCTCTTCGCTCCACACACTCATCACTTTTCTCTCCTGTCTTAACCACATTTGCTATCCCTTTGTCTGTATTTTTCGACACACAATTCTGCAAGCTTCAACTACTGTGTTTTCCTGAAATTAGAGTCATGGGGTGCCTCTTCAAGTATAGGAAGTGGCAGGCCTCAACATTTAGTTGTCAGTCATCTCCAAGCCACTACTCATCACAGTTACTGATAAGAAAAAAAAAACAGTAGCTTGTATTCTATTACACGTACCTACAAACAGCTGAGCAGCCCCATCAATCCCGCCTCCATTTGCCTGACAGAGCTGTAATAACACAAATCTACTTTATGGCTATAAAAACCATCCTATTATGCAGAAATGCAGAATAAAGGGCTGTTACATCACATATAGATAACTTGTGTAGCCAGACTAAATGCCTTCAATGAAGAAACAAACCTCTCAAGTCTCATTCTCTTACAACACACATAATAGCATCAAGAATAACCTTGTGAAATTGCAACATTTAGGAAAATAGAAGCATTTTACACCTGATTGTCCTGATTATTTGTACATAAAATCCATCCTCCTTCCTTTCCTCAATAAGTGTTCAATTAATCCTTGTCCTAGACATTATCAGTGTGTTTGTGGGCTATCAAGAAGTCCTTTTCCATCTCCATCAAGGAAAATGACACAGTTTTTCAGAGTTTTTAAGATTTCCCTATTTTTCTTCACCTTCTCCTTCCCAAGCTCCGTTTCCCAGCACACCAGGGCACCCAGCCGTAGATCCACTCCCCAAAAGTTATAAAAAGTCACCATTGCTTGTAAAGACCAAACATACTCGGGCGGACCGTGCAGGGGTCCACATGGACTCAAAGTGGATGTCCGCAAGGCCCGTGTGCAAACTGCAACACTACGACCGCTCCTCGGACGCATCACACAAAAATGTAAACAACAGGCAAGGAAATTTCACAGTAAACTACTACTCGGCAGTGAACTCCACTATGGACGCTCTGATGACTGTGGACATTCTGCTCACACTGGAGTCTTTTCTGGATTTAGACAGGGTTTCTGGCTTCGGGGTTGCCCAACCTCTCTTTTTTTCTTGAAACGTCTGTCTTGAAAATGGACTGTGAAAAAACAGCTATTTAATCAATACAACTATATTTTTGCTCATCCAACTTGCAACAGATGCAGTTTGCTAGCTCTGGCTTAAACACTCTATGACTATCCAATCAAAAGGTGTGGACATGATGACGTCACCATACGCCTGCTGGAAAGCCTTGGTGTCCTCAACTCACAATCTGATTGGTCAAAGCAACAGAGTTTTGGATAAGTACATTTCGTTGAAAATAACCATTTGAAAGCAGCACAAGCAGGGGGAAGCTATGAAAGGAAAGGAACGGACCTTTGGGAATTATTTAATACATATTCATGGAAATTCTAATCAACACAATTCTGTTATTCAGATATTTTTTTAGGCCAGCAGAAAAGACCTTGAAGGCCCTGATGGCCCACCACCATCACAATGATACAAAATAGAGGGATATGATGTTATGAATAATAAAAAACACCTCAGTGATCAGTGGGCCTAGATTTTCAAAGACAGATGCCATTGTGGAGCTCCATGTTTTCTTTTTTTTTCATACAATGCTGTTCAAGGGACAGTATCCCACCATATATATTGAAACCATTTAATTACTAGGCATACTACAAAATTGTGTCAATACATTACTAAAAAACATCCATGTGATGTTTCAAAACTAGGATCATGAACATGTGAACCATTAACTGTAGTCATCAAAATCATTTCAGTTACAGTCTCTTCCAGGATGCTGGTCTGCACTGGGTCTCTGACTGTATTGTGATTTCACAAATTTATAAAGCAGAAATTTATAAAGCAGTTTATTTACATGCAACTATTTCATGTTCGTTAGATGTGTGCCTCTGCCGTGTAATAGTACATATATGACAAAGCGTTGTGAAAGCTTGATGTTTCACACAGACAGTTGCAAGATTTGGCAGCGTAGTGAATGACTGAAAGGGTCTTGAAGTTTTTACATAAGCTTCCATCGGGTGTGGCTACACTTCCCAGAGTCGAAAATCCTACGGGTAGGTTTTGCATAATCCTATTTGTAGGCACTCAAACAGAAAACTAAATCAAAACCGAATGTAATAATAATTATTTAATGACAAACAGCAAGAAATCTGTGCTTTCTCTTAATAGTTGGTCAAGTCTGCAAACACATCCCTGTTGGGTAAAAAAAATCAAAATCATGCTGCTTATCATGGAAGCCGAAAAGGGACAGAGGATGTGTTTGTGTGCACCTGTGTGCTGCACCTGCATGTATTTATAATCTGTTTTAAAGCAAGCTCAGTCTGAATGGATTCATTTTACCCAACTTTTACACCATTCATGTGAGACAGATGTCACAATTCTGTTGTGGGGCAGGGACCCAGAGAATCCCACTCTGGAACACGGCCACAGTTGTTGGCAGTCAACCACTCCTCAACATCAACTCAGCGCACCTTTGGCCAGTTACCTGGGGAGTCTACATGAGGATGCAGGGATCTTCAGTCTGCACTCTGACCTTCTATTCGTGTGGTAATTTTCTGACGAGTCAACTATTAGATAGCTGCATGCGTTTTTGTCGTACTTTGTTTTCTGCGTCTTTAGCTTTAGGCTGCTGTCCCAATGTTCAGCTGAACATTTGTTGTTATTAGTTTTTTTTTTACCCCTCTGAAGAAACTGCTCCAGGCATGCTTTCCACAGCCTCCAGTCCCCACCAACAGCTTCTCTCATCCCCACCTGGATTGTGGCAGCTGCTTCTCCCCTTTGGCTCATTATTTATTTTACCCTCCTGTTTGTTTTTTTTCCCCTGTTAACGGCAGTATGCCCATCCTTGACTCAGGAGTTATTTTGCTACATGGTTCAGTTCTGGTCGGAACATAACAAATTTGGCACTGATGGCTCAGACTCCACATACTGTATATACCTCTGTACAGACGGAGGTGACTGAAATAATTAATTTCATCACCAATTAAGCTATTGTTGTATTTATTCTTGAGGAAAATATTTTCATTACACCAGCTCCAGTCAAGAAAGACAGTGAATAGAGCAGGTGCAAATGGAAAAAAAAAAACCAAAACATCTTTTAAAAAATTGTACAGGTAGTGCTCAGGTATTAAAATGAGACAAAGCAAACACTATAATAGGTGCAGTTGCAACAGGCTGCATGCACGTGGGCACATGCATGCTATTATTCTTCACTATATTCTGTACTGTTATGGTGAAGAATCCTTCAGAAAATTATCCATACATCTGGATCTGGATTAGTTGCTGGTCTGACAAATAGAAATATGAATATATGACATTCTTTGACAGTTGTAATAAATATATGATTAATTTTCACAAACTTGCATTTGGTTAAGAACTGATCCAGTTACTTTCACAATTTCCCAACATTTCGTTCTCCTGTTTCCATTATTAATAATGTAATGTAATGGTTGACAGTTCATTGAGGTTCTTCTGAGGATCTTTGTAACGACAATGATGTAAGAATTCTTAGATATCAAGACCAACTCCAGACTACAAAGATAGTTGGAAGAGTGAATAATTACGTACATACAATTACATTTGTAAAAAAATGGTGTTTTAACATTTGCCACATATTTCAACTCACCCATGAGCTTTGATCACTTTACATTGTTCAGTCCTGTGAAATTCTTTTAGAATATAAGAATATTGACTTGACAAGACAATTTGAATAAGGAAATAGTTTTACTGACATGAACTGCAAGCTTGAACATCTTGGATTTCATTCTCACACAGACTTGCCCAGTATTATTAGGACTTTGCGTGCTGGCATCTGTACAATTCACCAAACAAATGGTAGTTCAGAGTTTTGTTCAACTTTTGTTTAGGGTAACAGCGTTATTCTTGTTGCTTTTAGTAGTCAGTCCAGACCTGGCAACTCTTCAGTCAGATTCCGTGTTCTCTAACCTCTGTGCTTGTGTTGAAGTCAAGTGTGACCAATCCTACAAAACTATCAAAGCTTTTATCAAAAATAGTCTATTTCTTAAGAGGCATGTTGACTTGGCTCAGAGATGCAGGTTTTGTATTTCAGTTATTTCAGTTATAAC
This sequence comes from Aeoliscus strigatus, assembly GCA_901007665.1. Lineage (NCBI taxonomy): Eukaryota > Metazoa > Chordata > Actinopteri > Syngnathiformes > Centriscidae > Aeoliscus > Aeoliscus strigatus. The sequence continues at coordinate 132,032 of CAAKHB010002309.1, forward strand.
TGCTATAAAGCCATAGTAGACAAAAAGCTACTGTAATTAGAGAATAGCCTTTTTTGTTTTTTGTTTTTTCTGTGTCACCTGTAACTGAAATGATCCCCCATGTATGGGTGTCAAAATGACTCATGGACCTTTATAATGTTGCGGAAGAAAAAAAAAATAAATATATGCACTTCCTGGTTGGCGGCGTAAAACGTCCCAAAGGTGATTTGAGTGAGAAATTATGCCAATATTGTTGGGATTGTGGGAAAAACCTAAACACAGTAGCGGGATTTAATACAGAGTGATGTAGAGTGAGCGATGCAGAAGTATAAACGCTCATGGCAACGTAGGACCGTGTGTTAAATAAAACCATAAACCCTAAATGCAACCTTTAGATTTGGTTACTAATTATGTGGGTGCTGGGTCTCCTTATGATACAGACTGTTTGTTTGCATAGATTGTGTGTAAAATTACATTTTACTCAGATTTTCCTTTTTTTGTTGGGTTATTTCACCCAGAGTTAGTTTAATTCACCGAGAGGCAGTTTTGTAATAAGTTTCTCTTCACGCTAACCCAGGGGCAATACTGAGGTTTATTTATCAGCTGCTCAAGAGTCCAATCACCACACAGGACGCAATAACAGGTGGATTGAAATGTGTCTCACACACCACTGCCAAGCTGCACATGACCTATTTCTATTTACCATACAGAATGTGATATGTAAAACTGTACTTCCCATTAGAAGAGGAGCAATGTTCCGAAACCAAATCAGTGTCATGGGGCGTCAGTTTGCTTTGTTTTTGTTGTGTGTTTCTCCTCCCTCGTCCATGTGTTGGGCAGTGGAGGTGTGGCCAGACTGAGCAGGGAGCAATCAATGCACCTGATTCCCATCACAGCGCTAATCGCTCCTGCTCTTAAGCAGTGCTCTGGCCTCACACCTCTGTCAGATTGTTTGTGCCTTCATGCCAAACTCTCCAGCCGTTCCCATCCTTGTTGCTCTCGTGGTTTCCTCTCGTTCTTGTTGCCTTTTCATTCCACCCTTGTGTGTGCGCTTTTTGTTGTCAATTTTTAGTGGAGCTCTTTTTGTTTGTTTATTTCTCCCAATCGTTCTGCATCATTTTCACTTCCTAGCCACTCACCATGGTCTAGTTTCGGCTGATTTTTTTTCGTTTTGTTTGTATTTCAACCCTTGTGCAATAAACCTGTTAACAACATCCCCTTGTTTCCCTGTTTGGTGTTCTCCTGTACTTTTGGATCCAAATTTGAACCTCGGCCTTCCCGCCCCATTACAATCAGCAAGTATTCAATTTTAATGGCCTGTTCTTTACTTGTCGTTTGTAATCAGTCAATATTATATCGATCATTACTTTCATTCAGTTCCCAGCTGCAAGAACACAATAAACCACAGCTGCTGAATTGGGTTACTGTTTTATATCCTTAAATTTTTCATGGCTATTATCTTGGCTAACAGAATCTCTGTTTCTCCGAGTAATGAGGAACATCTGTTCACCTATACCTGCTGTAAGTTAATGTTGAATATTTTCAGCACTTGTCACTTCAATGGTCCATTGCATGTGTGGAAAAAAAATTGCTGTGAATCTTAGTCAAAGAATTGTTTCCAAGCTGACAGAGGTATGTGAATGACCAATGTTCCTTGCACGAGCAAGGCTGAATGCCACCACTGCCACGCTGGTGCCTCCTTACACGGAGTAATGAATCAATCTTTTTTTTAACCTGATAATGACACATAGGACAAGGCTACAGCTGACAGATGCTACAAACCTCTGCCCTCCCTGCCAGAGGATCCCACTTAATAAGCAGCAGGTTGCCTTGTGATGGCATGTGTGTACCTCTTTTACAGTCTTTAAGCAAAACCATCAGGCATTGCTGAATATTTCAGCAACTCACTCACTCCCCCCTGCCTCCCCACGCCCATTTGAAGCATAAAGCAAAGATTGACTGTGATAAGGGATTAGATGCAATGGACTTCCAATATGACAATGAACAAATTCAGTATGAATCAGCACATCTGTGCAGCAGTGAACAAAGCCTTGCTTCTGATGAACACATCGAAAGTCAGATTGTGCTTTTTTTTTAATGCATCACATGTTACATCACAAAACATCTGCCAGTGGAACAATCAGAATCACTGATACAAAATATAGAAGGCCCTGTGTTTACAGCAGTGAATTCTCACAACTCATTCCACACATTAGAGGAGTAAATTCAGATAGGAATGTCAGCAGTTTGGATTAACAGGTGTATTATGTAGCACAACTATAGAGCCAGCAACACTCCTGTCGCCTCCTTCATTCAGTGACGGAGGCGACAGCACAAAGGACCTGGAGTTCCACTCAAATCTCTCTCCAGAGCGAATGATACTTCCTGCATCAGGGGGAAGCTGTATCAGACAGAGGCACCTCCACTCTCCCTCTCCAGCTTGTCATGCAGCAACAGAAGGAAGACATGTTGTTGTAGCAGCAGTCCAGACCAATCTGATTCCTTTTGTAACCAGTGTTCAGCTTGTTGATATTATGAAGTTGGAGCACATGGGATCCTTGATGCATCTGAACAGAAATAAAAAGGAAAACTGAACAAACTGGGGAAAACTGTCAATCGGGGAAGAGGGAAACCAAAACCAATGGTTAGCTGCTTTTTGTTGACACACATATTAGAGAGGCATCATGGTAAAGGTGAAAACATTGTAAACCACATAATTGTACAACTTCATATGCACATTTTTTTTCTCCATGTTGGACTTTTAGTATTTTAGCATTATTGTACAATATAAGTACTATACTACGTGATGGTATAATACAGACATTTTATTTTTTAAGAAATGATGAAATAAGATGAAATATATCATGGCTCAATGAGGGAATTCCTGAAGTGAGTTACTGCAGATGCTACAATCTCAATGACACCTTTAGACAGATTTGGATAATTTCTGTTCTTGACTTAAATTAACCTTTTTTTCAAGCTCCAGGTCTACAATTTGCCATCATGTTGGCAGAGTATGTTTTTAATGCTCTCTGCAATTCAATCTCCTCTCTCTTTGTATTCCACAAAGTGTTGGTGTGTCCATCTCATTCATTCATTCATCTTCTCCCACTTACTCCGGTTATGGGTTGTGGTTGTGCTGGAGCCGATCTCAGGTGAACAGCAGGGGTAAAGCCTGGACAAGTCACCAACTCATCGCAGGGCAGACAACCATTCACACACACATTCCCATCAATAGACAATTTAGAGTGACCAATTAACCTCAGCATGCTTTCCTCATTGTGTGAAATAAATCCACCTCACTCACTTACCTCCTGAGTCTTTGAATCCACCTGAAACGTGATGAAGTGTGATTTGAGTTATCAGTTTAGTTTCTATACATATGGATGAAAGGGCTTTAACCCACAGGGGATGCACAGTTTCAAAAGGTCTTGTCTTGGTTTGATAAAGCACAAACACATCTATGACAAATTATCAGAAACTACTCTTTCCTCTGTAAATATATGGCAAACATTGTTTCAGTGATATGTTTAGTATAATTAACATTATATTCAAACCAGTATTATACATGTCAAGTTTCTCAATAACAGTAGGTCAAATTGATGCAAATCTGTGTGTGTGTTTATCACCATTCGGTCTAATGACTTCTGTCAGTTCCAGTCTTACTTCACTTCTCAATCAATCAATCAATCAGTTCAGTGCAGAGAGAGGTCATGTGTAGCAGAAAAGGAAGCTGATACAGTTCATATGGTGAAGTTGACTTGATGATCAAAGACAAGAAATCAGTTTTACAAAAAGGGGGTGTGAACATGTGCAGTTGAAGACAGAGGACAGAATAAAAGCAGGTTTACTGCACTGGAGGAAAAAAATTCTCCCTTCTTGGGGTTCAGCAGAGTTGATTCTCCACACCAAGTCACTCAGTTTATTCGGCTGGTTTCTTTCATGTATACCTTGAAACAGGATCAACTGCATATTATCTCATTCTTCCACTGTCACATCTCATCTGACTCCAACAAGCTACTTCTGTTACTTTTGCCTTGTTCTTCCTTTCTGATTTCATTTGTGGTTGGCAACCAAGTTATGGGAGCAGTTTCACCTGCTGCCAGTTTGAATTTAAGAAATAAAAACTGTTGAATAGCTAAAGGAAACCTATTGGTCGTTCATTTTCAGTTTGTATTTTTTTTTCGTACATCAGCACATTCTGTTCATTCCATGCATCAAATCCCCTCAGTGATAAATTCTTGCCCCCTATGCAATAGGGGACCCAAGCATCCAGATGAAAAATTGCAAGAAACATAACATCACAATAACAATTTATCTAAACAACCAATTGGCAGTAGCAACCCAAACTTATGTGAACCTGAACACGAATTCCATACTCTAATATCCATCCATCCGCCCTCACGTCTGTTCATTCCTTCATTCGTGCAAACATACACACGCACGTGTCACACACACACACACACTTTGCTCATGAGTATGAGTACACTTAGAACTTCTCAAACACACACACACACACTCATGTTCAAACTTTAAGTCACTCATTCTCACACACACGCACGCATCTGACACAGTGCCATGCATGCAAAAACGTCCACGCACACACGCCACCAGCTCAACATACCAAAAAAATAATGAAAATAAAAAAACCAAACATTTACGGTCCGTGTATGTTTTGGTAATTGGATTTTCTGTTTAGAAAAGGGTATTAAAAATCAGAAAACGGATGGATATTTGATTTTTGTTTTGAAATTCAAAAACGAAAAATAAAAAAACAGTTGTTTTTCAATGTCTCTATATGAAAACA
>CAAKHB010002310.1:9618-16876 GCA_901007665.1 Aeoliscus strigatus
CAAGAATGAATTTGACTTTGTGTGCAGTCAAACAATATCAGACAGCAGTTACTAGTGGTTTTGGAAGAAATAAAGTAAGACGAAGAAGAGTTGCAGACTATGTGCACAAATGTGATGTAATGTTTTAATAAAAAAGGCCGTCATTTGAAACTGAACATCAAACTTTACAACTTAGTATTGATAAGGAACTCCAGCAAAGACGCCAGGTTTCATCAAACGTTACCGGACCAAGGTGCAAAGTCGTTGGTTGGTCTGATGACGTAACAGATGACTGTAGGAAGAAAAAGAGCAATGGTGTCAACTGAAGAACAAAGCAAAGCCGAACATAGACGGAATCACACCCTGTCCAGGCCACACGGACAAGACAGGACACAAAAGAGTAAAGTGTCTCCTTTTATTGTGAAAGACGGCAGATAGTGTATCAGCAGGCTCCACGGGCGCTAATTAGGAGATGGATCTTAACAAGCTGAGGGAGGCAGCACGGCAGAGAAAGAAGAAGGGAGGGAGAGGAAGAGACGGGAGGAAGGCTGAAGGCAGACCGTTAATCCACCGTCCATTGTCAGTCGATACAGGAGGGATCGTGTTGGCTGTTTCGCCATGGGAGACGGCCGTAAATCTACGGTGCGGTCTTTACACAACACGTTGACAATGCGCACAGATGCAGCCGCTCACGATAGCAGCCGACACAAGTGTAGCCACCCAGTGACGAATGGCTTTCATCAGAGACGCCACACAAATCAGCATACACAGACACACACACTTGCACGAGGAGGTAATCAGGATACCCAAAGTAGTAAATCAGATCCTGTTGTTTCTGTCATGAAAGGCCGCTGCTTATCTGCTAGCTACAGGTGTGTGTACATGTTTGCGTGTGTGTACCGTCGGATGGTTATCTTATCTTGTAGCAGCAAGTATGTGCTAATAATTCCAGTCTAGTTTCCATCGTGTTCAGTCCAGGTTTCCGGGACGATTTATGAGTTCATTCACAGGATGTGGCTCCCCGCTGCCTTACAGGGCCTCTGGGGCCACAACGTTACACACAGTCACACACATACATTCTTGAATACTGACAACACACTCATGAAAATATGTATTACACACAGCATAGGTCCTCACCCCTGCTAGGACTTTGCCCTTCCCTAATAACACCATTTAGCTGAAAACAACAGCATACACAGAGTTCCTCCTGTCCTGTACACCTGCCGATCGTACCCACACCTCCTGCTGGCCGTCCCAGCCTTCAAACATGCATGCTCTTCTTCCTAACCACCATCATTTCCCTAACTGCTGCTTACGTCGCCTCAAACAAGCCCCCTAAGATGCTGATGATAGTCATGATGGGCTGTCCAGCATGCAGGATGCCCTGTGGAACGCTCCGGAAGCTGCAGTCTGAGGGGGACAATTGACTCCTTTACACCTCTTTGACGCCACGTAGAGACAGAGTGCCTGCACAGTGTTGGACCTTTAGATTGAATCCTGGTTTCAGTGAGAATTCAAATCATCATTTATAGATCGATAGACAGACAGACAGACAGACAGACAGACAGACAGAAATTCACAAACCAAGGGAAATTCCCATGTAGAATCAGATATGTTCAGATGTTTATCATGTCCACGCATTATTTTTTCCTTCCTGGAATAAATGCCATAAATGGCATTCTGCTCGTCGGGTTCCGATCAACTTTAAACAGTTGAAAAGTGCTAATCGGGGTTTAACTGTGTGTGAGATGTTTGACCTGCCGTTCATTGGTCTTCCTATTGGAGCCTATTGACTGTTGGTGCAATCAGAGTACATACGTCACCATAAAAGTACAGTTGATTAGAGACTTACTCTACCTCCTGTTTGTCTCTTCTTCATTGTGCTATTTGAACGTGAGTTGAACGTCGTCTTGCTGTCAAAGAATTACCTGTGTTGACAAAGTGTCTGACAACAGATAATGATCACAACAATACACAGAAATGATTACGGTATAATGATGTCGGCCACCTTTGTTCCTCTTTGCATGTCTTCCTCTCCTGTGTAACAGCAGGTAAACAGTCTTGTCGTGTTTATGTGATTCAGTAGCGCGCCATGTTTCCGAATGGTAATTTGCAAAAATGAAAACTTAATCAGGCATGCTGCAGAAAGGGCCCTGAATAATTTAGCAGTGAGAGAAAGAGGAAGAGAGGGACAGAAGGAGGAAGGTGAGGTTTCACATCGGATTTCCTTTCCTGACCACTTCATTTATTCAAAATATTTTTTCACAGATTCCTCCATGTTTCATTCAAGATTCACTTCTTCCATCTCTCCTCCTTTCATCCTCCTGTCCTCCCTCCCTGTCTGTTAGACATGATGATGACTTGTCTTCCTCCAGACAGTGTATAAGCAGAAACGCATCTTCATTTGGAAGAGTTCTTGTCAAACGGCGTGCGAGTGGGTAATTCATTAGTTAGCCCCAGTTAAACTTTTAATATCTTCCACCTCCTGATCTATCTCTGATTAATTTCTCATCTGGGAACAAAAGAGTTTCATTAATGTTAAAGCCATCAGTCTTCGGAGCAGGAGGAAAGCCCATCACTGGTCGTTTCAGATGAATCCCAAATCCCCTAAATGAATACAGCACAAAATAAACATTTTTATTTCTGTTCCAGTCTGAGAAATATACATGTAGCAAATGTGAATAAATGAACCATTGAATTGTTAAAAAAAACCCAGAAAATATCCCTAATATATCTTGTGTAATGAAGCAGAATTCCCATTGGTGCACCGGATGCCTGACTGTCTATGAACGACAACTATTGCTGAAAGTTACGTAACTATATGAAAATATACAAACTGAACATGTTCTCTGACTCCGACATGCACTTTGAATGATGACGCCACTTTTCTTCTTGTACCAGTGCAGCGTTCATCCCTTGGCTCTCAGTTCTCTGTGATTCACGTCAGTATAAGACACACACAGCTTCTGATGTAGCCAGAAATGTAGCCAGAAACTGTGGCGGTGGCAGGTTGGAGCGGATGGGTTCAACAGTCACTGAATATCTGAAATCAGTTGGCTGATCATCATGTGACCGTAGATTATTTTCAAAAAAAGCTGCTCATGTAGAATGTAAGAAGCTCATAGCGCTGTGCAGGGCTTCACCCTGGAGCTGAGTGTCACAGGACATGATGGTGTCAGAGCACTGAGGAAGAGAGTCACTGTCAAACAACACAAGCTTAGAACAAACCACCCTGACTGGTGGAAAACCCACTGCTACTTAGTGTGTGAATCTGTGTGTGTGTGTGTGTGTGTGTGTGTGTGTGTGTGTAAGACATGCAATGCTTTAGTGAAAAGGCTTTTTTGGATTTTATTAAGTACTCTTTAGAGAAGGAGAGAGAAACAAAACTGGGCAAAAGTCTTTCTCGCTCTTCCCCACATCTCTCTCTCTTTCTCTTTCTCTCTCTCTCTCCCTCACACACACACTCAGACTCAGAATTTTATTAAGTACCCTTTAGAAAGAGTGAAAGTGAGACAAGAGGGGAAAAGTCACCGGCAGCATGGTAATCAGGCCTGTGAGCCGAGACACTAAGAAAAGAGGAGTTTGTTAAAGAAAAACGAGAGAAAGGAGGGGTGGTGCTTTCAAGGCACTTTTCTTTTTCTTTATGAGAGCAAAGGCTGAAAAGGAGTGAGCCAACACAACTTTACATGTAAACAAAAGCAGGTTTGGAAACAGCTTCTTCATATAGCGGTGGATCTTTCCCCGTGTGTTGAGCTGATTGTGTCCTTGAATGATATCAATCCATGAATGGACAAACGTGTGTGTGTGTGTGTGTGTGTGTGTGTGCGCTACAATAACTGTGAGCACATTTGGACAGTAGCAGCTATATTGTAAACACACACACACACACACGCTCTAAGGTAAGAGATGGATCAGGAGGCGACAGGAGGACAGACAATCACCCAAGGAGGAGGAGCAGGCTGATACCTTGCATGACTGCCCTTCCCCTAGAGGGGCCCTAGCACACACACACACACACACACAGACACACACACAGATACAGAGCGACGGCTGGTGTGCGGGTGGCTGTCTTGTTGGCAAGGGTTTCTGATTTCACGGCCTACTGGGTGGTGGTATTCAGCCTCCATCAGACACCCCTTTTGGCGACCATTCACACACACGCACACACACACAATCACACAAACACACACTAGAAATCACAATCCCAAATACTAACAATAATAAAAGTGTTTTTTAAAGTGAATCTGGACTGAAAAGGTTATCTGTCCCTACTATCAGCTGGTGTCAGTGGCCGGTCACTAAATGGCCCCTGGGTTCAAGAGGGAACACTGCTAATGCTGGCAAGCTGCTTTTCTTTCACTAAATTGCCAGGATAGACCCCCTGCCTTCCTAAAACACACACACACACACATGCACACGCACGCACACACACACACACACACACACACACACACACACACACACACAAACACACACTGCTGCACAAAGTGACAATTAGCTAATCAAGAAAAATGGTGGACAAAGAATTAGCATTTTGAGTGAGTGCATCTCCTAAGGTTCAGGCAGATGATGCTCTGAGTGGACAAATGAGAATTGATAGAGGGTGGGAGGTCCTGTCAGCTCCTGTCTGGTGGGTCACGATGGACCATGGGCTTCAGAGGTCAAGAAACAAGAGGTCTCATAGACACACACCCTGACTACTCGCAGTTCCTTTCTCAGCCATTCAGCCTTTGTTATATGTGAGAGGTTAGTGTTCAGTGAGAGACGATTCTGATTCAAACAACACCAACATGTCTTGGTCACTCTGTCTCGTCAGAATCTCAAGAAAGGTTTTACGATAACTGCTGAAAACAACACAGGTGATATGTTTGGACATTTCCAAGCCAACATTGGTCATAAACATTCATTACGGCTTCATATTGGCAGTAATGTGCCTGGCAATCGTCCCCAGGTGTCGACAGGCACAGCAACATGTGTTAAACACCTTTTACATAATGAATTAGATGCTATTAATTATTTACAAAAACATGTTTACTTATGTAAAACAAGTTTACATGTTTATTTATTTACAAACAAACATTCTCAAATACATGAGTGTTCCCACCAAGGCCTACAAATTTCTATTGGTTGACAAAAGAGACTTAAATTAGTGAAACAGCTGTGTGATAAACTCTTAAATTTAGAAAAAAAAAAAAATTCTGTTAGAGAAGTTCTCCAAAATGTTATTCAATGAATCAATAGATGACTGATGATTTATTCTTGGTTCTTGAAGTGTTTCCATTCTCCTCTTCACTCTCAGAAACACTAAATGCAGCGGCGATGCTCCTCTTGATTTAAGGTTGAGTTGCACCAGGAGAAACTGTTGAAAAGTCACTTTACTACATGCTATTAGTTTGGGACAATGAAACACTGGCCAAATGTAATTAAAGTACTCGCACAGTCTTTTCCTACAAGTCGTTAACCTCTCGTGATACTTTTCAGGACATATCACCCAGAGTTTGAACGGGCACAAATCAAACACCGTCACACGTTAATTTAATTAAAGCTTGCTACCAAAATGTCCGGCCTTGCTCCAAATATTTGAGAAGAGCAATCCCTTTCCCCCTCCTTCAAGTTGATTAAAATATGTGATATTTCACATTAGTTTAGTTTTTATGGGCAGTGAGGTAATTCATTGTCAGTAAATGGCTTGTCAGAGTGCTTCGTGAGTGATGTAATGCCATGAAGTCTATCGTTTGAATTGCTCCTGCGCCTATTAGAGAAAATCGACTTCTGGGCCCATTATTTGATTATCTTGCAAGAAGTTTGCAGAAGGCCATTGGCATTATGTTATGTGCAGAGATCTCATTCTTCAGTTTTACAAGTCTTAAACTGCGTCTCTGCTTTTAAACGGCCAAATGTCCTTGAAATGATTTGTGCTAATAAAATCATTCAACAAATATTTTACTTCCATTACTAGATTGCAGCTGTTATAGTTTTTTTTTGGGGGGGGAACAATTGAATATATATTTATTCTTTCATGCTTAGATGCAAACCCATTTGTCCTCTTTGATTATGTTCTCGTTGGCTGTGAAAAGCACTTGAACACGTATCTTAAGGTGGAAGCTAATGCCTGCTCCTAATTAACACACATTTAAAAATACTCATGATGCAAATGAGTGTTCACATGGGCACAGGGATTGCAGGAGGGCTAAACGACAAGACAAGATAATTCAACTAATGCATATTTATCTCATGCTAATTGGCGTGCATGGACAGAGAAAAGTGTGCACTTAATTAATTGACATGGGGGGGTGAATTGGTGGCACTCAATCTCGAGAGAGGGGGACAACAGCAAAGACGGAGAGTTGGGGATGGGGGGGGTATTAGCTTGAGGCAAAAACAACTGCATGTTATCCAACAGGCTCCAGTTGGATAGTAATTTTTTTACAGTCTGGAACTGGTACCAGAGGATTCTTACTTTATATTTGATTTTGTATAAATGTCATTTTGTAATGTCCCGTAATGGGGAGATAATTAGATATTTACAACAGTCAGTGACGTGTACACCTGCAGAGGAACGTCATTTTAGTTCCATAAAGCACTTTAGACAGATTGTTTATGCCAAAGCAACGGAGCCGAGAATGATTTGGGGCTAATTTGGCGTTAAAGGCATTAACCATGTATTTTTCTGATAAGTGGGACATGGTGGATTTTCTAAACTGTCCCTAAACGTCTGTCCCAGTTAGTCACTCTGTGCGTCTCTAATGCCACATTTCAGAGTGGTTTTGTTTCCAAAATAGCTGTGTCTGTCCAGCTCACCCCGTGTAATTTGGTTTGTGTTGTTGGACCTCACACACACACACACACACACACACTCACACACATAAGCACGCACAGACACGACACACACACACACACACAATCTCTCTGCAGCTCCCATTTGTTTGTTGGGTCTTTTTTTTTTGTCTTTTTTAAGACACTGATAGGACACAGAAGCCAGACCTTTCACGCCTGCCTCCTTCTGCAACGGCTGCCACGCCCCTCCACCCCCTCACCCGCTCCAAAAGCACAAGAATTAAAACAGAAATGTTTTTGTACACGCACACACACACACACACACACACACACACACACACACTCTCATCCATTTCAAGCCACAGATGGTCATTTCAATGGAGCGGGGGTTCCCTTGTAGTGTGTGGGTGTGTGAATGTGGGAGTTTACTCTTGCTTTTTACCCTGCACTACACCACCCCCCCCCCCCCCCCCCCCCCACCCCCCCCCCCCCCCCCCCCCCC